>OVAQ01001229.1:7145-19852 GCA_900406345.1 Erysimum cheiri | reverse complement strand
ATTTCGGATATCTATTCGGTTATCGGGTTCGGTTCGGTTCGTATTCGGTTTTTCGGGTTTAAGAATCTAGAACCCGTTCGAGTTTTTTAAGAGTTCGGTTCGGCTTCGGTTCGGGTATTTCGGATCGGGTTCGGATCGGATATTCGGGTTCGGATATTTTTGCCCAGGGCTACAATGTGATTCATGTTGGTGTTATATCATTTTGTTGGACGATTTGTTTTTTTTTTTTTTTTTATGTTTTTAGTTTTACTGCAAAGACATCATTTCATTTGTTATGCTACTTTTTTCTTGGTGCTAAAAGGCCTACCGAACTCTGTTTTGGTTTGATTAAAGAGTGTGTGTCATGCAACATCGTTGTGACTGAGTATATTCTCCTAGAGGATACTAGAGAAAGTGATATATGTGTATTGTCGTTACTTTGTTGCTGTAAGAATTGCTCTGTTCTGTTTCCCACTCTGTTACATGCATAAGAATGAATGTGTATGGTACACACCTAATTATGTAAGGTAAATAAATCAGAGACCGTCTCACTCTGTTGCTAAGACTCGACTATGATTGTGTGTGATAATATATCTTTCTCTTCAACGTTGCTTGCCCCCAACGTTCATGAATTCCAATTTGATCCGAGCCGAAGCAACAGTAGGTAAAGTTCAATGTTCTTCGTATAAATTTCGATACAAAACCCAAAACTGAACTAACCCAGAACCATGCCGGTAGAGCTAAACCAACCAAATCTCTTTTCAGGAAAGTTCAGAGATTACTCTTTCACATTTATCTTCTAATATCTTCACTGCTTCCGTGAAAAGAACGTCCGGAGGCAGTGATCCGGTGGACTCGATCGTAACTGAGGAAGACAATAAGAAACTCAATTAGAATCTTCTTCCAGATCATGAATTGCCAAGTAGAAGCAACTCTTTTCTTACATATAAAATGGTTCTTGACACGGCGCAGAGCCACTTGGTCCACCCAGTCTCTTTTTCCTTTTGCTTCTTCTCCTCCTCTTAAGCATTCTCTACACAATGAGCAATCACGCGGCCGAGCTACCGTTGCCCTTTTCTTACCTGTTTTTCACTTTTGCAAGTCATTATGAAAGCAAATTGCAAAGAGAGTTGCAGCCAAAGTTCTCAGGTTTCATCAGAATCTCTTATTGTTACTCAAAAGCAAGTAAGAAGATTTGAAGATTTTGAAGGAAACTTGGGAAGGCTTTTACTTCACCTTGGCCCATGTCTTCAATGTCGAAAACTTTCTTGGGGCAGACTTTTACGAGTTCTTCAGCATGTTTACCCTCGAATTCCTTTAGTAGAATCACCTAAGATAATATAAACAAAGGCATTACAAAAAAGCTTAGGACGAGTCAATAAAAAAATAATCCCCTTTTCCCAGAGAGCACAATAGATTATGGAGAACTTCTCACCTCAGGAAGCATTCGATACCAAGCCGTTGCTACAGGAGACCACTTTGCATGCGTTTTACCAATGCCCTTAACCGCATGAGCTTCAAGCTCGATTTCCTGCAAGAAAAAGATAGAAGAAGATGCAAGTCTTTCATCTCTCATCACAAGAAAAGTCCTCTTAAGTGTCACAATTAAGAGGAAGAGAATAAATAGAAACAGTACCTGGCCAGGGCCTAGTTTTGCTATCAAGATATCTTGCAAGCATGGCATGATAGGATTTTTAGCAAATTCAGGGAAGGAATCTTGGCTGCGGCTGAACGAAGTGTAAGTTTTTGGCTTTGTGTTTGAACCTCCAGATTCTTTGACAAGCTCACTTCCATTTGGTAACCATTTCAATTCGCTTGTTAAGACTTCAAGAAATAAAACAATGACACCTTTCATGAGAGATGAGCTAACAATAAAACAAGGACTCTTCTTGTGCTAACCAAAGAACATATATTACCTTTACGGCGCGGGTCACCTTTTGGACATTTCACATGGAGTTTGAAAACAATGGTGTTCTTTTCGTTTGGCTGATCGTTTTCTATGACACAGAGAGAAAAAAAATTAAGCGTGACATAAAGAATTATGTTCATATGGATCACACGCCACTGAATATCTTCTCACCGGATAAATACTCAAAGAGCCTCGGATCTGCGGCAATTGGAATAAGACCCATCCTGTGAGCAAGAACTTCGTCTTGAATAACAGAGGTGTTGTTTGCTACAAACACTTTTTCAATAGCCATTGAAGGAAGCTGCAACAAATGAACACTTTTTACCAAAGATTTCAATAACCAAAGATTCATCAGAGGTTGTGAGACAGTGGACAGACCTCAGATAAGAGAATTCTTCGGAAAGCATTAGCGATTCCTGCAGGGACACCGATCATATCGAATACCATATCTGTCTCAGTGAGACTAATCACATCAACTTTGAAATTCTCAGAGAAGTTTTCTAGTTTGACACTGTTGTCCACTCCCATAGAAGCATAGGCACCTGAGTAATTGACACCCGTAGTCTACAATAAACACAAAGGAGAGAACAAGCATAAGAACTTCGAAATTCCAACAATCATCACTCAAATATCATTCGGATTCTAAAGACTAAACCCAAGCTGTAATCTTGTAAAACTCTTAAGACCAAACTCACAAATTCACAGCTTTTTTTTCAGAGAAAAAAGATGAAATTTTTACACTGTATAATGAACAGAGCAACGAAAGAACACAAACCCACAAGGGGCACACTTAAGAAAGCCAATAAATTTCTAATTAGCTGAACAATACAGAGCAAAAAAAAGACTGTAACTTTGAAACCAGAATGGTACTTACATGTATAGGAGCATCAAAATTACAGACAACACGAGTTCGCTGGAGCTCCAAATGTGGAGGAAGTCCGGTAGGGATGTCAGGGAGATCGAATATGTTGAAATTCTTGGCCTCTGTCTTTTCTTCTTCAGTGATAATCCTTGTCCCTTCTTCATCGGTCTCCATCCTTCGATTGTGCCAAACCGTGAGAATATGAAATTAGGGTTTATCAGAGGAAGATGACTTGGACGATGTTCACTGCCACTTCAATTCAGTTTCGTTCTTAATTCAAATAGTAAGCAAGAAGAATTCGGAAAACGAAATAGAACGGCTGAACCAGAGAGAGAGGAAGGAGAAAGTAAGGGACAGTTAGGGTTTATGAACCGAAGTTTGATTAATTTGGTTTAAATTTGATTTATAGCTTAAACCGATTGGTAAGAATTTTGAAGAAGTTTGGTCGGTTCGAGATCACCAAATTGATTAAAAAATAAAAAAATAAAAAAAAAACCAAAAATTGTTTTTTCTCAAACCATCAAATCGAAATTCCGAATTTTCGAGATTACTAAATTTACCGAATTTATCTAAATACATTGAAAAAATGTAAAAAGTCGCCGACCACAAAGTCGCTGGCCTTGTAATCGCCGACACTACCGCTAGGCGCCTCAACTTCCGGTAACATCGCCAGGCTCCGATCCAACTTTCCGGCGCCGGATTAGGGTTCCGTTTTGACCACTTTTGTAACCGATATGGGCTTTTGTAATTGGGCCCAAGGCCAAAGTCCACCATTTGGTGGGTTGATTTTAAATAAATGTTTATTTTCAAAAAAAAAAAATGTAAAAAGTTGTAAAAAAATTATAACAGAAATCTGAACCAAAATTTCAGATTAATTCGACATAACAGGATGTTTAAATACGAAAGTGGAAAACTAAAACTGAAGTTAAACGAAACAAAACTAAAACCAAAACTTATTCCAATCAACTCAAACACGAAACTAGATAAACCAACCAAAAAAACATTGTGTGGATTATAGATAAGTAATTAGATAGGCTACAAAAGCAAGCAATCACAATACTAAAACATATCTGCCAATTATGAATGTTCATTAAAAGCGACATTGATAAAAGAAACAATGTAAGCCATTACATTGTCCAACACTTGCATCATCATCTAGTTCCGTCGTTGTGGCCTCGGTCATTAGCAACATGTAATCAGCTTCCGCTTTGGCCGATAAGCCAAACTGAACTTACATTACGAAGTAACACTCCTGATGACTTATCCAACGGAAGATATGGTTTCAACGGATTAATATAGTTCCAAGAACCTTGTTTAAAACGTATGATACAGTTCCAAAAGAAAAGAAAACAAAACCGGTTAGTTAGAGATGAATGATATAGTCCATCCACCTCCTTATCTACGTGGGATACAGGATGTCAAAGGAGACAAGACATGGGTCCCTATCGTAATTAACACCAAACAAGCGTTGTACCGTTACAAATTTTGAAAATTTCTTATTAATAAACAATGAATTGGTCAAAAAGAAGAATTTAGAAGAAAAAAAGGACAGAAGAAAAAGTTGGAGTAAATGGCGTCACCAGAGAGGCACCAATACCACCGGCACCGGTTAATTATTATCTTTCTCTTATTAGTATTTTATTATTTTTGGATTTCTCTATTTTCAAGATTTATTATTTACTATTTTCAAGATTATATATCGATTTTGGCACCCAACTTCTCCCACTCCTTCTTCACCACTGTGTCCGGCTTTTCTCACCTCCATCATTCATTTCATCCGTTTCTTTTATTCTTTCTTCTTCCCTTAAATTAAAGTTTTAGCCTTTTTAAAGAATTGATTTTATTTGATGTTGTTGTTGTTTCTGTGCGTTTCATTCAACAAACCCATTTTCTTCTTCTTCTTCTTCTAAGATTCTCAAGTCTTTTTCATTGATTGGCTGGCTTCTCTTGGACTCCTTGCTTTTTTTCACAGGTCTTTTTTTGGTTTTCTGGATTTAATTTATGAAAAAAGAATCAAACTTTTTTCTCTGGGTCGGTGTGATGATGATAGATGAATATGAAGGATTTTTAAAATTCTTGTGTGTGTTTGCAGGATCTCAAGGAACCTAGGGTTTAATTTCGGTTTGGACAATCTCTAAAAGGTACAATAACGTTCTCTTACAAGATCTTTGTGTATGTCCTGTTTGCTTGATCAACTTTTTTGACAATTTTCTTTTTCCTATTTTTGTTATATAGTTAGATGAATCTTTGACCATGATCAATCGATCATGTTCCTGACTTCTCTTGTATCCCTAATTAATAGGCAAGATCATAGAATTTTAATCTAAGAGGAAAACTTGATTCTCCAGATATCTCTTTAGATTTGGTTGACCATATAGATTTACAAGTTCTTCCATGTTGGTGCTTATGAAAAAATCAATCCAACTCCTACTAGTTCGTATTTGTAAAATATTCAGGCCTTGATCATTCTGCTGAAGCATAGATTTCCTCAAAGATCACAACTTTGTTTCGAGTTGGATTGTAATCTGTACTGCTTAGGACAGTTAAATCTTGGTTTGTCTTGGCTCTTCATGTTACAAGCAGAAGATTGTATGAGTTTTGATAGCTTTCAGCTCATAAGTTTCATTTGTCTGCAGGTTTCTTACTGTAATTCTTCTGAAAGTTAAATAATACTTTACGGTATATATACAAAACTGTTAAGCTCTAGAGAAGATGTTGGGAGGCAACAATGAGAACCCTGTGCCGCAGGTTCTAATGAACGATAGCCAGTTTCAGTATCAAACAAACACATCGTTGAATCAGCTTCACTTGCTCGGAACGAGTAAGTTTCTGATTTTTGTTCGTCATCTGCTTTGAATGTTGTTAGAATTTTATAGAGCTAAAGCTTTTTACTTTGTATGTGGTTGCAGTGAGAGCTGGTTGTACTATTGATCCTGTTAACTACTTTGCTAATGATAACCTTTCTCCAATGATACGGCATAGTAGCAAACGTGGAAGGGAAACTGAAATCAACAATAATATTCAGAGGCAGCAGAAGCTGCAGATAGCTTTGAATTATAACTACAACAACAATAGTGTTGTTCAAGATGAAGTCCCAAAGCAGAGCTTAGTGTCAACTGGTCTGAGACTATCTTATGACGACGATGAGCGCAACTCTTCTGTAACTTCAGCAAATGGAAGCATCACGCCTCCAGTCTTTCAGTCACTTGGTGACAATATCAGAGTAGACCTCGACAGACAGAAAGAGGAGCTTGATCAGTTTATCAAATACCGGGTACTAACTCATCTGCAAAGCTTTTGTTTTTGCTGATATATCCCGTATTTTTTGAGATTGTACTCTCTCTTGGAACAGGCGGATCAAATGGCGAAAGGTGTTAGAGACATAAAACAGAGACATGTCACATCTTTTGTCACGGCCTTAGAGAAGAATGTGAGCAAGAAGCTTCAAGAGAAAGACCAGGAGATTGAAAGCATGAACAAGAAGAATCGGGAACTCGTGGAGAAGATAAAACAAGTGGCAGTGGAAGCTCAGAACTGGCATTACAAAGCAAAGTACAATGAATCCGTGGTTAACGCCTTAAAGTTAAATCTGCAACAAGTAATGTCACATGGAAACAACAACAATGTAGCAGGAGTAGTAGCTGATCACCATCAAGTGAAAGAAGGGTTTGGGGATAGCGAAATTGATGACGAGGCAGCCTCATACAACTACCTGAACATCCCGGGGGGGATGCCAAGCGCTGGGATGAGATGCAAGTCGTGTAACGTAAAGGAGGTTTCAGTCTTGGTTGTGCCGTGTAGGCACTTGAGTTTGTGTAAAGACTGTGATGTGTTTACTGGTGTTTGTCCTGTTTGCCAGTCTTTGAAAACTACTAGCGTTCAGGTCTTCTTCTCCTGAGTCTATATATCTTCATACTCTTTTTTTTTTTTAAAGTTGAATTATGAAGAAACATGAACATATTTGTATGTGATGATGAGCTTAAGATGAAAATCTTGCTTGAGCCTTTGCTTTTGCCATTGAACCCTTACAACATGACTCTGCAGTACATAAGCTATTGGGCCTTTAAAGACACGTGAATCTCACGTGAGCCTTATCTTCCAAGTTCCAACGAGCTTGTGTCATCCACTTGATCATTCAAATTCTTGTCCGTCTACATTTGCATAGATTCTTTCACAACTCTTCTGAATCTGATTCTGGTCACTCAATTGTGCGTGTATCTTGGCTCAATTCGGATGCGTTTCTCTCATGATTCTACTTCCGTAGCTGATAATGCCCTCTTGGACCTATTCGTGTTCGAAAGGTAAAGTTCCAAACTTTATATCTATCTTTAATTTGCTTCCTCGTACTCATTTCCATTGTATGTGGGAACAAAGATTTTACTTATACGGTTCCAGAATCTCGGACTTTAATTCGGAAGTAGTTTCTTGTTCTAGACTTGTAGTGTTCTTGGCTCTGTTGCTGTTTATTAACTGAAAAGCTTTCTTCTTGTTTTACAGAGAACTGAAATAATGATTTCTCTCTGTGACATAAATTATGGGTTTGTGCCCAAAAACTCAACTGATTTGTTTGTGAAACCGAAATTCACAAGGTAGGCTTAAGTGCTTCATCTCCAAAGTTTTGTTCTTTGACATTAATCTTTCTGTTGATGATGGAATTCATCTACTTTGACTGTCACTAAAATTACTTAGCTTAGCTTCCCAGAGGAGAAGTAATCACAAGATTACCGGTGTTTCATTCAAATGCAAGGGAGAATCTGAGAAGAAACCTTAGAGTTGGACCAATCTTTTGTAAGAGTTATGGAGACACAGCAAAAGTGTATCAAGAAGACGAAATTCCCAAAGCAAAATTGATATGGAGAGCAGTCAAACTACCCATGTACTCTGTTGCTTTGATTCCTCTTACCGTATGTTTTCTCGAGAAACCTATCATTTCCTCCATTGTCTTTGTATGCTATGGAATATTCACTGTTCAAATGCCACAGGTTGGTGCTTCAGCGGCCTATTTAGAGACGGGTTTATTCCTAGTTAGACGTTATGCTACTCTAATGCTCTCATCAATTCTTATCATTACTTGGCTCAATCTAAGGTGAATGATTGGTTCCTTTAACACTCTCTCTCTCAATATTTTATCTAACTCTTTCATGTATTTACTCTTTCCAAACATGGTTTTTATGGCAGCAATGATGTTTATGATTTTGATACCGGAGCTGATAAGAACAAAAAGGAATCAGTAGTAAATCTGGTCGGAAGGTAAGTATCAAAGGATAGAGTTTGCAACTTTGAAGTTTGTGTGTTTTTCAATTCCCTCCTAATAAATGAGCTTTGGGGGTTTTACTTGGAAAAGCCGGGCAGGAACCTTAGCCGCTGCAATCTCATCGCTCGTGCTTGGTGTTTCTGGTCTAGTGTGGACATCTTTGAATGCAAGTAATATCCGTGCAATACTATTGCTGGCCTCGGCAATACTCTGCGGCTATATATACCAGGTGAATGTAACTTCCTCGATGACAAGTTGATACTAATCTAGGAGATTCTAACTTGAGTAATACTTTGTGATTTGTTCTATAGTGTCCGCCATTTCGGTTAAGTTACCAAGGATTAGGAGAGCCTCTATGCTTTGCAGCATTTGGTCCATTTGCTACTACTGCTTTTTATCTACTTCTTGGTAGCTCAAGGTAATATCAAAATTTGTTCAAACCCTCTTCAATTTCTGCCTCCATGAGCTATTAATAACTGAAACTGGTTAATTGGATTTGGCAGCGAGATGAGGCATCTTCCATTAAGTGGTAGGATCCTTTCATCATCTCTCCTTGTTGGTTTCACAACATCTCTCATCCTCTTCTGCAGCCACTTTCATCAGGTTGGTTAATGAAAGATGCGTTCTAATGATTCCCAAAATATCTTATACAGTGCTGATTGATTACCTTTTCATTGAACAGGTGGAAGGAGATTTAGCTGTTGGGAAATTTTCACCTCTGGTACAAATGTGAAGAACTCAACAAGGTCTTATATAGTTATGATGATTGTGTTTATGATTGGAGTGTTTCTTTTGGTTTTCGCAGGTTCGGTTAGGGACTGAAAGAGGTGCTTTTGTTGTGAGTTGGGCTATTCGTTTGCTCTATTCAATGCTTCTTGTTCTTGGTTTAACTAGGATTTTACCACTTCCTTGCACAGTAAGTTAACAGATTTGAGACACATTACTGTAATATAATAACATATGATTAAAAAGGCTTCTTTGTTCTCTTTGTTATTGTTGGGTGTTTCAGTTGATGTGTTTCTTGACATTACCAGTTGGGAATTTGGTTTCAAGCTATGTTGAAAAGCACCACAAGGTAAAAGAGATTTAGAATTGAAAATTGTAATACATAATTTTGCTAATCTGTTCTTTTGATGCAGGATAATGGGAAGATATTCATGGCCAAGTATTACTGTGTGAGACTCCACGCATTGTTTGGAGCCGCATTGTCGTTAGGACTCGTTATCGCTCGCTAGATTTCACTTGCCAAACATTTATTTTTCTCTTTGGCCTTGTGTTGTATCTCTTTTTTTGAAAAGAAAAACAAAGGAATTAATTACCAAACATTGGAACTTGGAACAGTTGCTGAAGGACTCAAATCACAAGCATGGTGAACGATTCTATCTTCTCTAAGTTGAAATTTCATGTGAAACTAGTAAATTGTTAGGATATCATCATGGATAGGTTGAAAATTAAAACGGGCTATGATTTGAAGGTTACCTTTTGGTAATTTAGATTACGTTTATAGGACAAAGTTGTTTCTCATGTATGGACGTACCATTCTCTAATCCACTTCACCTTTCCTGAGCTATCTTGATTCTCGAATAATCCATCCCAAACCATCACACTTCTTCTTTGGATCCCATGTGCATTTAAGAAAATTATTAGTAGGTGGGATCCAGACCTTGAGGGCAATGAGCTGATGGTATTGACCAAGTTGAAGATTGTGGACCTTGTTGATTGCAGTTTTAATCCTTCCGATCCGCTGTTGCTTTATCAATTACCTCTAATCCAGAAATATAGAATATTTAAATTAGATGTTCCGATTTAAAAATTTAAATATTCTATATTTCTTTTTTCTTATATATATTCGGTAAAATAATTGATTTAACATATAAAAAAAACTGGATTAAACCGAATAAAATTTTTAAATCGGAACATCTAATTAGTGAACCTTTCTACTCATTTGAACCAATCCTCGAAGCACCGAATAAGAACTGGACTTACAACACATCTATCACATAGTGGAGGTTGCATATGTGCGCTGTGAGGATAAGGAAAGCTTTGGGTTATAACAAACAGAGCCGGTCCGGTATTTTCTAATTAATGCCCTATGCAAATAAAAAAAATTATGCCCCATATTTTTTTTTTTGTAAAGTCGCAAATAATAGTAATAATTAACAATTATAGTCTAACAATCCAACTAACTAAGCCATTAATTATTATATCCCCTTCGATCCCATAAACTAATAAACAATCAAAACTAAAATCACATTTCGTCTATAGTTATACCAAATTAATGTCGACTGTTATCTATGAACGAATGACTAATATTATTTAAATCTTGATATTTACTTGATTAATCAAAGTAAAGTTTTCAATTTTTTAGTTAAGTCATCACGTACCTTAGCAAGCAGACAGAACAGAAAAAGGAATTAAATCTATCTAAAGAGAAAATTTGGTCTTCATTTAGAGTTTTATTTTTTTTTCCTAAACCAAAATTTAATGAATATGACAAAATCTTACTAATAAAATAACTTAATTAACATTTTATTAACTTAAAAGGTTTAAGATCCACTAAATATGGTGAAAGAAAAGTCCAAAAAAAAAAAAATTTATAAAAAGACCTATAAAATTATTATTTTTAACATAAAAAGCCTTGAAATTTTTTTAAAAAATATGCTCCATATATATAGATGCCCTAAGCTATTGCTTGGACTGCTTGTCCTATGGGCCGGGCCCTAGCAGCCTCTTACTTTGTCATGGTGCCAACATTACAGGACATAATGAACTTCCACATGTTACCATTTCTAAAAAGAATTATGCAAGTGCGGATGACATAAGTTATAGAAGACAAAATAGAAAAGAACAGGTAAATACAAACTTATTAGAAGATAGATATGTTTATACACAATATTATGGTTTGAGTCTTTTCACTTTTTGTTTATTATGGTTAACTATTATCGACGTTTTAAAGAATAAAAATATAGTTTTTCAAAAATTTCAGAGATAAGTTTGAATTTCCGCAATTTATAAAGTGACTATTTGACAAAGATCAATTTTAGTACAATTTTTTTTTTAACTATATTAGATCAGTGTTGTTGATAAAAAAAAAAAAAAAAATCAGTGTTCTCTAAAACAAATGTAATTGAGAGTATATTTTTTGATGTTGACAAAAGAAAGAAAAGAGAGTATATTTTGATATTAAATAAAAACTAAGTGTTGATATAGGTGATTTAATTTAAAAATAGTTACTATTAATATGGCTGATTCGTACCAAAGATTCTCATATATGGTGTGATGCGCCTTCAATTACATTTGAGATATTGACTAACCTAATTGATCACTTGTAAATATTTTAACAAAAGTATGTATGTACATGCATGTATATACAGCATGATTTCATACGTATTATATGGTAATGGTATAATTATTTTCATATATCAAACCATGATTGAAATTTGAATATATTCCATCGATCTTTTTCTAGGCATATATATATGTCGTCAAGTATTTTGGCGGGATCAGGGCATTTATCAAACCAAGAAAAATAAATAATTATACAGAAACTGAAGATGGGACAGAAGGGCTAATCAGTAATTTGATACCCAACTATTGGAGTTCACTTTACGCCTCCTCACGAGAACATTAAGAAAACAAAACACACAAAATTATATAAACAAATAATCACGAGCCTTCGCAAAAAGACAGTAATTAGAATAGAATAACACATCTTTTTAATTTTGTAAAGCCATACGAGAAAACAAAAGATAATTTAACAAAATTAGAGAAACAATAGCCACATGAAAAAATCTCTACAAATTATTATTTCTATAATTCTATGTCTCATATTATCTGGTTTTGTTATTTTGTAATTCGACATTTTAGAATGAATTAAGTACTTTGACTTAGGTATAAATCACTTAGTTATTATGTTAAACCATTAATATATTTTTTACTTGAAAAACCTTTTACAATATATATATATATATATTTTTTTTTTTACCAAAGACAATGAAAAATAATAACTTTTTTTTTGTTGTTTCGATTTCAAAAATTCTGTTTATGAGGGTTTTTTTTTGTGGCATTATAATATACGAGTTTAAGTTTTGAATATTAATATCCCAATTACTTTAATACATATTAAAAGAAAAAGTTTTGAAATATCAAATAAAGATTCCGTTAAATACATAGGTAACTGTTAATCAATTTTTTATTTATTTTTTATATTTTGGTAAAGAACTGTTAATCAATTTAGGTCATAAAACAATATGTTAATTAATTTAGAACAATAGTAACGATGATTTTGCTTTTGTAAGAATTGCACCACTGGTTGGGATTGCTAAGCCTTATCCTTACTTATAAATTTATGTTTACATAAAAAACGATGATGAATGTTTGTGAATGCATACAGTACACACATCGTATAAATAAACAAATGTGCACACATGCAGTTACGTGTATATGTACGTATACAAAGAATATATTATCATAAATTTTGGAATTTACATGAAAACTTCGAAGACAGGTAACGCATATGTGACAGGTTAGTTATTTTGGCGTATCAAGAAATTGGTACGGTCCACATAATAGATACCCATATTTTCACATGATCATGGAGTCTAGCTGGCTGTGAAGTCAAAGGGTAAGATAGAGCAAAGAAAATTAAATCCAAACACAAAAGATAACCAAATCAAGATAAATTGTAATGAAAATGGAATAGT
>OVAQ01001228.1:0-19853 GCA_900406345.1 Erysimum cheiri | reverse complement strand
GATTTACCATTGCCACCTCCTGGATGGAAACCAGGCGACCCGGTCGTGTTACCGCCTTTGGAGTCAATCGCTGCACCTAGAGTGGAGGATCAGCAACATATGCGACCTCCTCAGGGACTTCACAGACCGCCTGATGTCATACAGGTCCGAGCTGTTCAACTTGACATTTTGGAGGATGATGATAGCAGTGATTACAGCAGCGATGATGCAAGCTCAGATGACGAGGATTAATCAACATTGTGATTGATGATTCTCTGTAAGGTAATGATTGACCAATGTTACTGCTAATTCGTGATCAAGTTTGGGTTATTGATTTCGTTTTGTTTAGCAATGTCTTTATGTGGATAGATGTTAAGTATATGCTTCATCGTTATCAGTCTCTTTGATGTATCAAAATTGTTTCTTACGAAACTCCGGATTCTAATTCAGTTTACAGAAATCATTTGTTATCTTTTTTCTAGATTCAGTCTTTAGCAACAAATTCAGTCTTTACTCAAGTGTTTCTAGTAAGTTTCAACTTTAAAGAAAAGCATTTGAGCCACAAAGTTGGATTGTTATATAGCTCTTGTTTCAACAATATTCACATGGTGAAAATTTCGAACTAAAGTTTTACAGTAAAGTTCAGAATGTTCAAGTGGTGGAGTTGATGCAAGTTGACATTTTAAATCGATCCCTCTTAGCCTCACATACTCAAAAGTCAAACCTACGTTTCGTAATACTGAATTCGTATAATGCATACATGATGTGTCCGAGGGCTCTTTCTGCCAAAGTTTTTTACAGTAAAATTCAGAACGTTCAGGTGGTGTAGTTGATGCAACTTGTGAACTTGACATTTAAATCGATTTCTCTACAAACTAAAATCCCTCTTATAGCCGCTTAGGTCTTAGGGCTCTATCTGCCAAAGTCCAGCCCGTTTAAGTATTAGCCCATTTAAGTATTAGCCCGTTTCCGTTTAAGTATTAGCCCGTTTAGAATCTAACCTGTTGGATCCGGACTAGCCACGTGGTCGAATTTTTCAGGGGTTTAATTTCCCACTCTGGTAACTAAAACAATGTTAATCGAATAAAAAATATAAAAAAATCTGACAAAAATATCCATTCATTTCTCTCGCTTCCTCCTGGTTTCTCATTCTACTACTACCACCTCTAATGGCGGACAAGCTAGCTCTTCCTCTTCTCCTTCCCTCTACTCCATCCTCTAAACCTTTTTCTCACGACCAAAACCACCATCTCTCTCGGACGCCCTTTCTTACTACGTCTCTTTCGTCACCACCTCCTCCGCCTGTAGAACCTCTCCTCCACGATGTTTTTCTTCACCAGAACCCTAATTCCAGACAACCCATCAGCTCTCAACCGCCTAGAAACCGTAACCGAACGCGAATTGGCAAGTCACGAGACCCCAACATCGGGAAACCTTGGTCTTACCATGGTCTTTCTCCACAAGGTCAGCAAGTTCTTCGTTCCCTCATCGAACCAACTTTTGATTCCGGTCAATTAGATGCTCTACTCTCTGAGCTATTCGAACCGTATAAGGATAAACCAGAGACTACCTCGTCGGAGTTACTAGCTTTTCTGAAAGGATTAGGATTTCATAAGAAATTCGATTTGGCTCTTCGTGCCTTTGATTGGTTTATGAAGCAAAAGGATTATCAATCAATGTTGGATAACTCTGTTGTTGCTATAGTTATCAGTATGCTAGGCAAAGAAGGCAGAGTATCTTCCGCTGCAAATTTGTTCAATGGTTTGCAGGAAGACGGCTTTTCGCTTGATGTCTACTCTTATACTTCGCTCATATCAGCCTTTGCTAATAGCGGAAGGTACAGGGAAGCTGTAAATGTGTTCAAGAAGATGGAGGAAGAAGGTTGTAAACCGACTTTGATCACTTATAATGTTATCTTGAATGTGTTTGGAAAAATGGGTACTCCTTGGAATAAGATTACGTCTCTCGTGGAGAAGATGAAGACTGACGGGATTGCTCCAGACGCGTATACCTATAACACGCTTATAACTTGTTGTAAACGAGGCTCCTTGCATCAGGAAGCTGCTCAGGTTTTCGAAGAAATGAAGGCTGTAGGGTTTAGTCATGATAAGGTTACTTACAATGCGCTATTAGATGTTTATGGAAAGTCTCACCGCCCTAAGGAAGCTATGAAGGTTTTGAATGAGATGGAGCTCAATGGATTTTCTCCAAGCATTGTGACTTATAACTCCTTGATCTCTGCATATGCACGGGATGGCATGCTGGATGAGGCAATGGAGCTGAAGAATCAGATGGCGGAAAAAGGAACGAAACCTGATGTTTTCACTTACACAACACTTTTATCGGGGTTTGAGAGGGCTGGGAAGGTCGAATCTGCTATGAATATCTTTGAAGAGATGAGAAATGCAGGGTGCAAACCAAATATTTGTACTTTTAACGCCTTTATAAAGATGTATGGTAACCGGGGAAAGTTTGCTGATATGATGAAGATATTTGATGATATCAACGTGTGCGGTCTCACCCCTGACATTGTCACTTGGAATACACTATTAGCAGTCTTTGGCCAAAACGGGATGGATTCAGAAGTATCGGGTGTATTCAAGGAAATGAAGAGAGCTGGGTTCGTACCCGAAAGGGAAACTTTCAACACCTTAATCAGTGCGTATAGCCGCTGTGGTTCGTTTGAACAAGCTATGACTGTATACAGGCGAATGCTTGATGCTGGGGTCACCCCTGACCTTTCCACCTATAACACTGTGTTGGCAGCTTTGGCCCGTGGAGGAATGTGGGAACAATCTGAGAAAGTTCTTGCAGAGATGGAGGATGGTCGGTGCAAACCGAATGAGTTAACTTACTGCTCTCTACTTCATGCATATGCAAATGGCAAGGAAATAGGTCTGATGCATTCTCTAGCAGAAGAGGTGTACTCTGGAGTTATCGAGCCTCGAGCTGTGCTTTTGAAGACCCTTGTCTTGGTTTGTAGTAAGTGTGATCTTTTGCCAGAGGCTGAACGTGCATTCTCTGAGCTCAAAGAAAGAGGGTTTTCACCAGACATAACCACATTAAATTCCATGGTCTCCATATATGGAAGAAGACAGATGGTTGCAAAGGCGAATGAAGTCTTGGACTACATGAAAGAAAGGGGTTTCACACCAAGCATGGCGACCTACAATAGCCTCATGTATATGCATAGTCGGTCTGCGGATTTCGGGAAATCAGAGGAGATCTTGAGGGAAATACTGGCTAAGGGGATCAAGCCAGATATCATATCGTACAACACAGTCATTTACGCCTATTGTAGAAATACTCGGATGAGAGATGCATCTAGAATATTCTCAGAGATGAGGGATTCAGGGATTGCCCCTGATGTTATCACCTACAATACGTTTATCGGTTCTTATGCAGCTGACTCAATGTTTGAAGAGGCCATCGGCGTAGTTAGGTACATGATCAAGCATGGTTGTAGACCAAACCAAAACACCTACAACTCCATTGTCGATGGTTACTGCAAGCTAAACAGGAAAGATGAGGCAAAACTGTTTGTCGAAGATCTGAGGAATCTTGATCCACATGCTCCCAAAGGCGAGGATCTCAGGTTGCTGGAACGGATAGTGAAGAAATGGCCATAGATAACTGTTGATCAGAAACCTCACTGTAAACTTTTCAAACCCTGACTTCAAATCTGCTGTAAGTGTTAATTTTATCAAATTTAAATTGGGATTAACTGTTAGAAATAAGAATATTTCACTGTTAGTGTGTGTTACATCTGTAACCATTCCAATGACTGAAGGAGTATTGTTGCCCTTTGTGATATATGTAGACACATTAACTGTGGACTTCTGGATTGATTACATTCTAACCTTGAAATAGTCTGAACACTTTGTTGCTGCAGAGGAAGGCCCTGAACACTTAAGCTTGTAGCTGTAAGTGCACGATCCCTGGTGAAGAACTCAACAAGTGATAGATCTTCTTGGTGACTCATAGTAAGAATTTTCTGTGCATAAGAGCTAAATGTTTCTCAGTTCTCACTGTATTTACCGTCTCACATGATCTTAAACTTGATAGTAAGAATTGTCTGACAAATCCAGTTGTATTGACCGTAACTGTTAGAATCTCAGCTTAGCTGCTATAAGCCTGATCATGTTCTGTTAAGGTTTGCATTAAGCGTTATTGTGGCTCTTTCCTAATGACTGATTCTGCATTAGGTGGATTTTGTCAGATAGCTTCTCACGGTTGTTGTCTGAGAAGAACATAACTGAGGCGTCCCAAACAAGCGGGACATATAGCAGTATCGGTCAGAACCAGTTTTTTCGGGAAATGATATACTATATATACGAGTCAATGTGCGTGTAGCAAATGGTTACCAATGGTATTTTCTTTTTGATATTTGTTCATGCGTTTTGTAGTTTCTCGAATTTGGTTTGTGTATTTAACCAAAAGCAATGTAACAGCTAGCGAAAAATCTCACTAAAACCACAAGTGAGAATGAGATACACAACTCTGTTGTATTGTACATTTCAACGTCCATTTTTTGTCTCGAGCCTTTTTGTTAGACATTCTCGTTGTCACTAACCAATATTCCAAAACCCGGTTAACAATAATCAGGAAACCGAACTGTATCAACTCAAAGCAAACCAAGGAAGATAAATCATATTGGACCAAATCAGAGCTAAACCGAAAAGTAGTAACTTGAAATTCTGCTGGACCTAATTGGGCCTTTCGGCCTGTATATACTTCCGCTTCCGCAATTTACGGTAATACCCTTGCAAGAAACCCTAACTTATAATGTGCTATAAATGCACACAGCCTCATTTTCCAACCCTCCGTTTCCAGCCAAAAATCGAAAATGGTTGCCTCAGCCGCCGCACGACCTCTCGTCACCGTCCAAGGACTTGACGGTGACATGAGCACCGATCAATCCACAACCGTCACTTTACCTNTACCTGACGTCATGACTGCTCCGGTTCGACCAGACATCGTCAACTTCGTCCACGCTCAAATCTCCAACAATAGCCGTCAGCCATACGCAGTCTCCAAAAAGGCCGGTCACCAGACCTCAGCCGAGTCTTGGGGAACCGGAAGAGCCGTGTCTCGTATCCCTCGTGTTCCCGGTGGTGGAACTCACCGTGCCGGTCAAGCAGCGTTCGGAAACATGTGTCGTGGTGGTCGGATGTTTGCTCCGACTAAGATCTGGAGACGCTGGCACCGTCGTGTCAATGTCAACATGAAGAGACACGCGATTGTTTCTGCAATCGCAGCTACTGCTGTTCCTGCTCTTGTGATGGCTCGTGGTCACAAGATCGAGAATGTTCCTGAGATGCCTCTTGTTGTTAGTGATTCAGCTGAAGCAGTGGAGAAGACTTCAGCTGCGATCAAGGTTTTGAAGCAGATCGGCGCTTATGATGATGCCGAGAAAGCTAAGAAGAGTATTGGAATCCGTCCTGGTAAGGGTAAAATGAGGAATCGTCGTTACATTTCTAGGAAAGGTCCTCTTGTTGTGTATGGAACTGAAGGAGCCAAGATTGTGAAAGCTTTCAGGAATCTTCCTGGTGTTGAGCTTTGTCATGTTGAGAGGCTTAATTTGTTGAAATTGGCTCCTGGTGGTCACCTTGGTAGGTTTGTCATTTGGACTAAGTCAGCTTTTGATAAGCTTGAATCTATCTATGGCTCATTTGAGAAGCCATCTGAGAAGAAGAAGGGTTACGTCTTGCCTCGTTCAAAGATGGTGAACGCTGATCTTGCTAGGATTATTAACTCTGATGAGGTTCAAAGTGTGGTGAACCCGATTAAGAAGGATGCCAAGAGAGCTGTTCTTAAGAAGAACCCATTGAAGAACCTTAATGTGATGCTCAAGTTGAATCCTTATGCTAAGACCGCTAAGAGGATGTCTCTGTTGGCTGAAGCTCAAAGGGTTAAGGCTAAGAAGGAGAAGCTCGAAAAGAAGAGGAAGGTCGTCACTAAGGTAAACTCAATGCTCTCTTTTCTCTATGCCTGCCATTTTTGGACGATATTTCTGAATTTCCTTTATGACTTGAGTGTCCCTTGCATCNTAAACTCAATGCTCTCTTTTCTCTATGCCTGCCATTTTTGGATGATATTTCTGAATTTCCTTTATGACTTGAGTGTCCCTTGCATCTGGTGAATGGTGATGATATTACATATACAAATTCCAAAGCTTTTGATGTAGATTTTGTTTATTCATTACTTTAGTATGCATGATACAAAAGTGAGTTTGAATTTGGAATGTGTCTTGGTCTTTCGGAGTTATTTCCAATAGAGGATTCATTTTTGCTAAGTAGTCTATATTGTGTTGACCAAGGTTTTGTTGAAGTCATATGCATTGCAAATCACTTGTGTTCTTAATTGATGTTATTTAAGAATGGTTGTTTGAGTGATTAAGATTGGGTATGCATTGACTCACGTTCGTTAGAGTGAGTCTATATTTTGAGTAGTTTTGTCTTTGTTTACTGGTTGCGATTCAGAATCACAAAGTTGTTTCCTTTCTTAAACTTTTTTTATTTACTTCTCTACTATAGGAGGAGGCACAAGCGGTGAAAGCAGCAGGCAAGGCTTGGTACCAGACTATGATTTCAGACAGCGACTACACCGAGTTTGATAACTTCACCAAGTGGCTTGGCGCTAGTCAGTAATGATGTCTCCATCATCGCAAATTCTCTCATATTTAGGCAAAGATTTTGGTTATCTATTTTATGATCTTCGTTTGTCTTGGATTTATTTTGAATTTACTTTTGTGAGGTATTATGTTGTTGAGTTGGTAAGAGGATTTTTAAGAATTATGAACATGTTTTCAAACTCTTTTCAAATCTATTTCATCCTTGGTGACTTTACTCTCTACAAAAATCCCTCCATTGGGAGAACTGATGAAGCAATCTCTTTGATGATTATCATCTTATGAAACAATTGTCACGAATTGATAAGAAAAATTGAAACTAAAAGTTTATTTATTACATACAACTAAAGTCATTCGTTGCTAAGTTCTTACTAATGACAAGGCCTTCCCTATCAAGGCGAGATCTAGAATTGTTCATATCGACATTGGCTCATCAGTCCGTCCCTAAAAAACGTAAGAGTCCACCTGATGAAGCTTCTTCGTCTCAGATCTTGGGCCAGAAGGCCCATAACTACGCTTAACCTTCAGTTGTATGTTGTCTTTCTTGTACCTCAAGTTTTCTTAAAATTGTGGAAAATTAAAAAAGAAAACATTATAGTAAAATAAGATCTTTTTTGTCAATAAAGTAAAGATTTTCTTTTAATTAGTTGAAAATATGAATATCTTAACTCCAAAAAAGTTTAGTCACAACTTTCCGTATAATTTGGTCAGATAACAACTTTCGTCTCTTTCCATATAAATTGCAAGGAAATTACTCAAATTAGTTAGAATATTATGGAAGATTTTGTGTAACTATGGACTTATCCAATAATATTTTAATTATCACGAATCTCGGATTCAAGTGTTCAACTATATTGGTATTTCATTATTTTTTTTGGAGATATTGCCTTGATTTTCTGTTGTTTTTTTTTTTTTTTATAAAGCCTTGATTTTCTCTTGAGAAGATATACTAATGATTTCCCAGAGTTGGCTAAAGAAATTGTTTCAAGTGCCCTGACGTGTATTTATTAGACCTTCCTATACGAAACCCTAAAGTAAACGACTTAATAAAGCATTAACTTTGTTACTTTTAATTGATAAAAATTTAATTTCCAATGACCAAACAAAAAGCCAGAAAAGGGGAGTAATTAGGCTATTAATAATCAATACCATAAAAATGAATTAATTGTAAGATATGGAAAAAAATAAAAGCTACCTTGAGGATTAATTGTATGGTTTAAAACTGTTAATTACGACACGTGTCACAAGCAACCACATGAGGCGGTGCTAAATACTCTGATCCCAAAATCGGAAAAGAAACGACACACAAATATTCACGTCCTTTCGATCTTCTTTCATCCAATTTAAAACCGTCCGATCTAATCAAATCTTCCGTACTAGTCGTGTGCTCATCCGCAGAGGATAAGTGCTTGAAAACATTAGAAGTCTTATTAACAAACTAGCGTCTTAGCAAATAAGCTAAAGGAAAAGTATATACATACACATAAATAGAGATATATCCATTGTGGTTTCTTCTTTCTGGAGATTAAAAATTTCCAAGGATAAAACCCTAGATTCTCTTCTTTCTTTTCTTCAATCCCTCTGAGAATTTTAACCTAATCACAAGGCGCTTGATTTCTTCATAAAGATTGGGTCAATCTGGTGAAACTTGAAGGTGTGTGATTACGATAGTTTTTTTTTTTCTTATGCGATCATGATCGTCGTTTCTTCTGTTTGTGTTGTTCTTAGTTGATCATATTTTTTCTATTTTAAATCTGCTATTTATATAATTGTTTTCTTGTTTTTTTTTTTTTTTGGCTTCACGCTAGTGAAGCCTCTCTGTGTGGCTTGGTTTGATTTTTTCTTCTTTGTGAAATTGATCGTCTGTGTCTGTGTTGATTCTTGTAGATTCTGGTTAGTAATAAGGGTGTTGATAAGAATTGTAGAAAAAAAAACCTAATTTTGTTCTGTTTATTTCCACTGGTTTTGGGTAGTGATTTGACTCTTAGTTGTACCTTCTTTATCTTCTTTTTATTTTTGGGGTTTTGTCTGGAAGTGTGAAGACATCTTGATATTTAAAGGCTTAAATTTTGATCATTTTCTTGATTACAGGTTGAAATCAGATAATTTAATTGGAAGATTAAGTTATGGAGAACAGAGGCCAGAAACGAATGGAGGTTGTGGAAGAGTTACCTGCTGATAAGAGAGCTTGTAACTCACAAGATTTCAGGCCAAGCACATCTGGATCATCTGTTCAGGCTCAAGCTAATGGTACGACTTCAGGACATGAAAACGTTGACGCTGATATGGATACTTCTTCATCTGCTTCCCCTTCGAGTCGATCAGATGAAGAACAAGATAAGGATTCGGACTATGGTTCTTGCGATTCTGATGATGCAGATCCGAGACAGAGGGTGCTTCAGGATTATCAGAGGCGGAGATCATCTGGTGATCATGGGAAATTGAAGTCTCTTTTTTCCAGTTTGAGTGGAGAAACCGATCCTTCAGGGCAGTTAACCGGACTTACAGAGTTATGTGAAGTGTTGTCATTTTGTACTGAAGAGTCACTGTCCAGCTCAATGGCAGACATGCTATCACCCGTGCTTGTAAAGTTAGCTAAGCATGAGAGCAATGCAGATATCATGCTGCTCGCAATCAGAGCAATTACTTACTTGTGTGATCTTTATCCGCCCTCAGTGGCATTCCTTGTAAGACATGAGACTATTCCTGCTCTCTGCCAAAGACTATTGACTATTGAGTACTTGGACGTTGCTGAGCAGGTATTTTATATTTTTCATCACATGAGCTTTTTGTTTACACCTAAAGAGAACTAGTTCTTCTCGGTATCTCATACTAACTATTGACTTGGCCAGTGTTTGCAAGCACTTGAGAAAATATCCCGAGATGAGCCAACAGCCTGCTTGAATGCTGGAGCAATTATGGCAGTGCTTTCTTTTATTGATTTCTTCTCAACAAGCATACAGGTTAGTCATCTCAAGAATGACCTTGCGATGTCAGATTTCTCTGTTTTCTGTTATTTTGACTTTGTTTTAGCTTGATTGGTGACCTTACGAGACTTTTCATTTTAATATCGCATTTGCATCAGAGAGTCGCAATTTCGACTGTGGTGAATATATGTAGGAAGCTTCCATCTGAATCCCCCTCACCTTTTATGGATGCTGTTCCAATACTATGCAATCTTCTTCAATATGAAGATCGACAGGTCGGAATGATTCTCAGCTCTTTTGTTACTTTTTCTCACTAAATATTGTCCTGCGAAATAGTTATAACATATATGTTTCTATTTGCAGTTGGTCGAGAATGTGGCTATTTGCTTGACAAAAATAGCAGATCAAGTTAGTCAGTCACCTGCAATGTTGGATCAACTGTGTACGCATGGACTAATTCATCAATCCACACATCTCTTAAACTTGAATAGCCGCACTACCCTATCTCAACCTGTTTACAATGTACATGAGATTTCTTCTCCATTTGTTTGACGCCTCCTTAGTATTATTCATTGCATAAAGATAACATTTTGCACTTTGGCTTTGGTTGGCAGGGTGTGATTGGATTGCTAAGAAAACTTTCTTCTGGTTCAACTTTAGCTTTCAGAACGTTATATGAGCTTAACATTGGCTATAGACTAAAAGAAATCATGTCTACGTATGACATTTCTCATTCAGTGTCTTCCACACATCCTCTCAATGCATGTTCCAATCAGGTTTGAGTTTTATTATCGACCACTCATATTTTTTGGTACTCCAACATAGGGTTTTCTTTTCAAATGTATCCAAATAGCATTTGGTGGAAGGAGAATATGTGTTAGTAAGGCTGATTTTGGAAGAATGTGGTGGTAATGGTTTTAATGTTTGTGGAAACCAAACGTACAACTCAGGTGCATGAAGTCTTAAAGTTGGTAATTGAGCTTCTTCCAGCTTCACCCGTAAAGGATAATCAGCTTGCATTGGAAAAGGAAAATTTTCTTGTCAATCATCCTGATCTTTTGCAACAATTTGGAACAGACATGCTTCCTGTTATGATTCAGGTTATTTCCGACATATAATTTTATTCTCTGTTCATATGAATTTCTGTTTATTTCTCTCTAAGAGTATGATATATCTTGTGCCTTTTTTGTAGGCGCTAAACTCTGGAGCCAACGTATATGTTTCTTATGGTTGCCTATCAGCAATTCACAAGCTGACTTGCTTGAGTAAGTCAGGTGATCTTGTTGAGTTACTGACGAATGCGAACATTTCAAGGTACATTAATTTGTTTTGTACAAAAGAAAAATTTATTTGTTTTGTAATATTTTCTGCATAGCTTGTAACCCTGTTGTTTTCTAGCTAATAATAGTTCATTTCATGATGCTGCAGTGTTTTAGCTGGCATTTTGTCAAGGAAGGATAATCATGTGGTTGTAGTAGCATTACAACTTGCGGAAGTGCTTCTTGAGAAATACAGAGATGCTTTTTTAAATTCCTTTATAAAGGAAGGTGTTTTTTTCGCAATGGAAGCACTATCAAATTCTGATGGCGGGCAGCAAGATCCAGTATCTGGTTTCATTCAGGGATCAGGTGACCTTTCACAAAAGCCTGTTACGAAAGAGATTGTGAAATGCTTGTGTCAATCCTTTGAAAGAGCGCAGTCTTCCTCAAAAACTTGTAAGATTGAAAATGATTCTGTCTACATTCTTGCAACACGTATCAAGGAGAGTTTCTTTGGACCTGAGGTATTCAACTCTGAGAAAGGCTTAACAGATGTCCTCAAAAACCTCAAGAACTTGTCGGTAGCACTTAGCGATTTGATGACTGTACCCATTGATGCACATGTCCTGCATGATGAGAAATTCTTCTCAATATGGAACCAAATCATGGAAAGGCTGAATGGAAGGGAATCTGTGTCCACTTTTGAATTTACAGAGAGTGGATTTGTAAAGTCACTGGCGAATTATCTCTCTAATGGACTCTATCAAAGGAAATATAGCAAAGGGGATCCTGAATTTTCTAGTTTACCAATTGTTGGTAAGAGATTTGAGTTGTTCACAAGATTACTTTGGTCTGATGGCGAGGCAACTTCATCCGTGTTAATACAGAAGCTGCAAAACTCCTTATCTTCTTTGGAAAACTTCCCAATTGTCATAAGCCAATTTTTGAAGCAAAGGAACTCATTCGCGGCTGTTCCAAATGGGCGTTACACAAGTTATCCATGCCTAAAAGTTCGTTTTCTAAAAGCAGAGGGGGATACTTCTTTGCGTGATTACTCCCAAGACTTTGTCACTGTTGACCCACTTTGCTACTTGGATGCTGTTGATCAATACATGTGGCCTAAAGTTAATTTAGAACCTATAGATTCTGTGGAAGCAGAAGATCAAGCTATAGAATGTCAATCTTCTCAGTTGCAGTCAACTTCGATATCTTGTCAAGGTGAAAGCTCAAGTCCTATGGAGATCGACAGTGTGCCTTCTGATGTCCCTCAGTTGCAGGTAATTTCCAAAATGCCTTAATTTTCAGTCATACGGCTGTAGCATGTGCAACGTTTCTTTTTTATCCTCAGGATGTTCTTTGATTATGAGTGATTCAAACTTGTCCAACATGAGTAACATGAGTTCATAAGAAGCAACAATGTTTTAGAACTGAATTCTCTTCTTTCCACATGATATTCCAAATAGTGAAAATTTTCAAGATGGAATTAAAGTAATGGCTTTAATTTCAAGATGTGCATTAGGTAGTGTATTGGTTATGGGTGTTTTTCCTTCTCTTCAAGCTTCTTGTTTTGGTTATTTTGGTAAATTAATCTTCCGAGTGTCTGGAAATTTTATTGTGTCTAGGGATCTCAAGTGGAAGACCGGACACAGCTTCCAGTGATATCTAGTGGTTCAGAACAACAGAATGCTTCCTTCTCTGAAAAGGAGGATTTTTTGCCTAGACTTTTGTTTCGTCTCGATGGGCTTGAACTAGACCGCTCTCTGACTGTATACCAGGCTATTCTCTTGCAAAGACTAAAATCCGAAAGTGAAACTACCAACGGTTCGAAGCTGAGTGGCCCCCACTACATCACTTATGAAAGGGCTGCACAACTCGGGGATTCTTGTGAAAATTTGTTGCCACCTGGTTTTATGGAAGATGATGAGTATCGCCCTTTCTTGTCCTACTTGTTTGCTCATAGACTTGATTTGCGCCTCCAGGGGTCGAGTCCTCCTGCATATGACATATTGTTTCTGCTTAAGAGTCTGGAGAGCATGAACAGATTTCTCTTTCACCTGGTTTCTCTTGAAAAGATCAATGCTTTTGGCAAAGGTAGGCTGGAGAATTTGGATGATCTGAGGGTACAAGTTCGTCCTGTGCCACATTCTGAATTTATTAGCAGTAAGCTTACAGAAAAGTTAGAGCAGCAGCTTCGTGATTCTTTTGCTGTGTCAACCTGTGGTCTGCCACCATGGTTTAATGATCTAATGGGTTCATGTCCATTTTTGTTTAGTTTTGAAGTCAAATCTAAATACTTCAGACTTGCAGCCTTTGGTTCACAGAAAGTCCATCATCATCCACAGCACCTTAGCAGTTCAAATGTTCATGGTGAAGGGCGCCCAGTAACTGGCAGTTTACCTCGTAAAAAGTTCTTAGCTTGCCGTGAAAAAATTCTAGAGTCTGCTGCAAAAATGATGGAGTTATACGGCAACCAGAAGGTGGTCATTGAGGTTGAATACAGTGAAGAAGTCGGAACTGGTCTTGGGCCAACGCTGGAGTTCTATACACTTGTCAGTAGGGCATTTCAAAATCCTGATCTTGGTATGTGGAGGAATGATGGTAATTCCTCTGTTGGAAATCCAAGTGGACACCCGGGATTTTGGGCGTCTCCTTCAGGACTCTTTCCACGCCCTTGGTCCGGTAAATCAACCGCTTTTTCAGATGTGCTACAGAAATTTGTCCTCTTGGGGACAGTGGTTGCAAAGGCTCTACAAGATGGACGAGTCTTAGACCTTCCTTTTTCCAAAGCCTTCTATAAACTAATTCTCGGACAGGTTAATTGGATTCTTCATGCAACTCATTTACATTCCAATATCTCTTTCCGACTTTGTTTGAGAATCTTACAGAGCAAGTTTTCTTTTAGGAGTTGAGTTCATTTGACATCCACTTCGTTGACCCTGCACTTTGTAAAACACTGGTGGAATTGCAAGCTCTGGCACGTAGGAGAAAGGTTTTAGCAGAAGCACAAGGTGATTCCCGAGCAGCCAAGTGTGATTTAAGTTTCCATGGAACAAAGATTGAGGACCTTTGTCTTGAATTTTCGCTGCCTGGCTACACGGACTATGACCTCGCTCCCCATTCTGATAATGACATGGTACATAGTATTTTAGTTTTGTGAATAAATCTCCGTCTTAAGATCCTTGAACATGTGGACTTATAACTACTTTCCTTCTCTTTCTAGGTAAATTTGGATAATCTCGAGGAATATATCAAGACTATTGTCAATGCCACAGTATGTAATGGGATTCAAAAACAAGTGGAAGCATTTCGGTCTGGATTTAATCAAGTATGTAGTCGTCTTCTCTTTAGTTATATTGTTCTCCCTGGATTAAGTAAATCTTAAATGACTCCTCCTGTTATACATGCTTTTTTTTTCAGGTTTTCGCTATTGAACATCTTCGGATATTCAATGAAGAGGAGCTGGAAACTATGTTGTGTGGAGAGCGCGATCTCTTTAATGTAAGTAAACTGTCTGATGTTACGTGTTGAGTATCCTTTTTCATCAGCTGAAAAAAGTAATATCTTCGCAGATGAATGAAGTCTTGGATCACATCAAATTCGATCATGGATATACTTCTAGCAGCCTACCAGTTGAAAATGTTGGTTTTTTTTATTTCAAAATCAACTACCTTTCTTTCTGCATTATGTTATTTCTTTTCGCGGATCAAAATAAAGGTTCAATTGTTCTGTAATGCAGCTGTTGGAGATTCTGCATGAGTTTGACAAGGAGCAACAACGTGCTTTTCTGCAATTTGTAACAGGATCTCCTCGGCTACCTCACGGCGGTTTGGCGTCTCTCAATCCCAAACTAACAATTGTCCGCAAGGTTCAGTGTGACTTAAAACTTCCTTTTTTTTCTCATTTTATGTATAATCTGTCTCTCTTCTCTCATCAGTCTTTTGCTCTGTTTCTTTTGTTGTGCGACAGCATGGTAGCGATTCTTCAGAAAGCGACCTTCCTAGTGTGATGACATGCGCCAATTATCTGAAGCTTCCACCTTATTCTTCCAAAGTGATATCTCTCTTCATCTTTTGTTAACCCGCTCTCTTTCTCCGGTTTTGCGGCCGGTCTCAGGATCGATCTCACTGTGTTGTGTTTCTGTTGTTTTTTTCTTTGTCTTGGCAGGAGAAGATGAAGGAGAAGCTGATGTATGCCATAACTGAAGGTCAAGGTTCCTTCCACCTCTCTTAAACTAGTTTCTTGTAAAAAAATAGCAGAAGCGGTAGGAGAATGCGAGGATAGAAGAGTGGATTGTTAGAAGAGAAACAAGAGGAAGCTCTTCACGTCTTCTTAACATGGCTTTTTAAAGTTCTCTTTTTTCTTAGGATTTTGTACAAAAGAATAGTAATAAGTAGAAGTAGGAAGAAAAAAAGAAACTCTCTTTTGGACTGATGGAAAAAGTTGTATATAAAAAAATTTCTAATATTATTGTATATTAATTTGAGAAATTAGACTCTGAAATTCGAAATGTGTGTGTATCGAAAAAAAAAAAGGAAATTTGAGGTAACAGTTTGAGGAGAATATAATTGTTTTTCTTTTGTCAATAGATAATAATAATTTACATCAAAGAGAGAAGTGGTCGATGTTGACATGGCTCTATCTTCCCATCATATATGGGTAATATTCCACACTTTCATTATGCTAAAGACTTTGTACCTGTCTTATTAATAGATTTCATGGTTGCTTCTTCTTTAGGTGATTTACTTGAAATTGATATGTCAACTGGGGTATAATAATAATAAATGATGCTGTCTTGCTCCTATCTACCTTTCATATCAATGTTACCTATTCTTTATTTCCAACATGTCACGTCGATATTTAAACCAATATAATGAAATAACACGGTGGCGGAGCCACGTTGTAATGAGTGGGTGCAATTGACACCAATAAAGTTTTAGTTATTTATTAAAAATTAAGAACAAATTAGATCATATGGTTAAAATTCTATTGCTTGACCTCATTAACATAAATTCAAATCCTTCTTTTTTTCTTCCTATAACACATTGACCCCAATGAAAGTTTATTTTAGATCCGCCACTGAACACGGATCAAACTTTCTTTTTATGGGTAGGAATTCAGATCCATTAATTGGATTCGTTCTACGTAATCTTTTATATTAATTGTAATAACCAATAAGATTCGTGTTCGAGATATGTTGATGTTTTGCATTTTAAATGATCGGCTAAACTACCATCATTACCTAATCAAAACTGTATATTTTGCATTTCATGCTGTATATAAAAGTATCATCGTAGATTCCATTTAGTTATATATCGATTTCAGTGTTTTACAAGATAAGATACATTATAATTGTAGATTTGTCCATCTACATTAAAATAGATAACATTACTCACTCGTCGAAACATATGATAAACATTAAACAAATCATGTCACTGATATTAATGAGTTACTCTTTTGGCAGTGCAACGACATATTTGGCAAGCGACTTGGCATCTCCAAAAGTAGAAGGGAAAACAAACACAGCCCCTTTTGAGACAGACCCTACCCAACATGACGTACCTTCAAGTCTTTCCCCAAACGCTAAGCTCTTATTGAGTACTCCATCGTCTGTCTCCTCCAATTTGTCACCGCAGTCGCAGTCGCAGTCGCAAGCACTAACCGCTTCATCTCTCGATTGTATCTCTACCTTCATACCATCGCATCCGGTACTATTTTCGTCACCGTCTTGTTCCTTGACGAACAAGAAAACATCCGCACTCGCTTTTTCGGGGCTTACAATGCATGCTGGTGAAATTTTCCCACATGTTTTGGCCCGAAGTACAACGGGATCACCGCGGTCGAGAACTGAGGCTGACCTTGAAAATCCAGTGACGAACTTGCCAAGGTCTTGCTTGAGAGACGGGAGGTGGAAGAGTGGCTTGAGTGTGGTTTTGGAATGAGCTAAAGATTTCTGAATTTGAGCCCATTTGGTCAAGAAATCTGTCTCAAGGAGGAGATCAGCTATTAGGATGCTGCAGCTAATCCCAACTGAGTACCCACCACCCTCAAAATTGGTCACCTATTAACAAATATATATATGGAAGAAATCTCAATATATAATTTATGACTGATTTTTTATATATAAAGAAACATTGTTTGTTAGACAAAAAAAAAAAAAAAAAAAAAAAAAAACATTGTTTATACCAAAAAAGGAAGATATATACTCCCTCTGTTTTTTTTTATAGGATTTTTGTTGAAAATATTTGATTTAAAAAAAATAGATTTTCTCACTTTTCTATGTAAAATTGTTAATGATAAATTATAAAATTCAAGAAAAATAACTAAATATTACTATATTAGAGTTGTTAGAAATTATAAATCGCAAAAAATAATGTATTTTAATATGTTTGTTTTTTATATCTGAAAAACTAGAAAATCCTATAAAAAAAAATCAGAGGGAGTAAATATTAATTGTATGTCAGAGGATTTTTTTTTAATTAATTATAGTATATAAAATAATAATAGTTTTTTTTGGAAGGACTTAAAAAATGTGATAAAGTAATAAATAATGAAATTGTTGAAAACCTGAACATAGAACAATGGAGAGTATTGAGGTTCATCTTCATCAATGTCTTTCCAGAAGACAGTCTCTGCTTCAGCTCTGTTTTTGTCTCTCTTCACCATTACAAGAAACTCCGGCAAACTCGCCGGAAACTTAGCCTCCACCAGCCTAGCGCCACTGTCATTAGCTACCACCTCAAAACTGTCCTCCGCCGTCGTCCTCCGTAGCCGACCGGAGAGCATCGACTGCTCCGGCAAGACTTTCCCTAACGACTCCTTGATCCACCCGGCGACTAACCACCCTCTCTCACCACTAACATCACCTTCTTCCTTGTAATATGTAACTATGTTCACTGTTCGCCGGAATATTCCTACTCCGACGGGATCACCTACGGATATGGAACGGACTTTACGTGGGTGAGTCATTTCCCACGGCATGACGCTCTGCACTCCGGCGATCATTGACTTAGGGATTTTGGTTTCCATTTTGGTTCGAATAATGGAATTGGCTTTAGTCCGTCCTCTGCTATATTTATACGAACTCAAGTTATTATACATTTTGCATAACAAAACTTTATAATAAAGTTGTGCGGAAAACTAGCTATTACTGTAAGAGATGTGATTTAATGTCATCATTGCAACCCAACAGATCCAATTTAAACCAACTTTCCATTAATTGATATTACAAGTAACAAGTTTATTTTATCCATTCTTGTTCTCAATCTGCGTAAAAGGTTAATGATCATTGACTTTTGCCCAAAAACAACAAAAGATCACTATTGAGACCTGAGCCAAAATTTTAGTTGGGTGTATAAAAGAGGGTTACTTAATAGTGCAGAAAAGTAAGTATCTAATTTACCAAACCATAATGGTTACAATTAATGATTTGACCTCTGTTAGTAGCAGTGTAGCATGTGGGTATTCGTTTTATGCATCTGCATTTCATTTGTTTAGCCGAATTAATTACTTTCCACCCCTCAGATTTCATGTGCGTTTGCGTTTTGACAAGGACCAAACATTTGCCTATCATATATATTTTTTTTAATTATACACGGTTTCTCCAAAGGTTTTCTAGGCCCAAGGGACTAATCTGTGTCGCCGGCGATGCCAAAATGTAAATTTCCCGGTGGCCAAGACTCGAACTCGGGTCCGTATATGCCTATCATATATTGCACTAAAAGACAACTTAAATTACTCATTTTTGTAGAAGTAGTTCAAATTGTTTCTTCATCTCTTTTGTAAAGGCCATTCGGTTTTGACCACAAACAATTTATCATTTACTAGTTTTTAATAAATCAAAAACCTATTTAAAGAAAAGGTTTGATGCATACAAAAACATTATGATACGATAAAGACCGTATGTTTTGTCCTTGGAAACATTAAATTAATGTATTAGTAATAGACAAGCACTAATTATATTTAACAACTATATAATTCGTAGCTTTATATGGTTGTTAGTCAATGTCTACAAATACGTACAGAGGTTTATTAGATGCACAAATCACAGTCTCTATCTTTTCATAATGGCTAAAAGAGTCTTCAACTTCCACCCATACACATTATTGTGGGACTGTCCCTCCTAAATTCCATATCTCATAAAGTGAACCCATGATTTATGCATGTAGGAAATCTATCAAAACTTTGGAAACTCACTCTCTTAAATTGAATAATAATTTGTTCTATTTTTCAAAAAGTATTTTATATAAATTACGAAAAATTATGTAATTTCTTTTGTTCTTTGACATCAATTCATGAAATTGCACTTATCAGTGAACATTACGAAGACAATTTTCAGAACAACGGTTTAGATTGTGAACTGACTCTGAATGGAACAAATAAATTAAGAACTATTGTAGGATGTTAAAATATAAACAATCTATTTCACCCATTTTTGTTAGTTCATGTAGAATTTATATCATAACTAACCGGCTGCCCGCGCTACGCGCGGGAATTTAATTACGTTGTTTAGAAGTAATTGCTTTGTATTTTATAATTTTTATGTCTTACGTATTTTCTCCACTATAGCATATATATATATATTTTTTTTTTCTCAGATTGTGTTTGTATAGAAAATCTATTGTATTTAGTTTCGATAGTAGTTGAGAAATTAAATGTGTATAGTATAGATCGATGTGTGGGTATAAACGGAAGTGCTATGAAAAATCATAGAAAAAATTATTATTAGGACTCCCACCAAACATAGATCTAGATGTTAATATTGTGAGCCTTTTAATATGTTGACCTGAAAGTTGAGAATGACTTGTGGGTTAGGCGCGGATTGTTGCCTTTTTTATTTGTTACATTATCTCTTTATATATATTATCATAATTTTTTTTATGTTTATTTTATTGGATTTACCGTAATTTATGTCTCGTTATGATCATTTTTATATTATTACATATTCATTTCTGATTTACCGTTTTATATATTTTCGTATTTTTATATGGAACAATTTTAAAATTTAACTTATTAGTACAATTTACTTTATATTTAGTTAATTTCATTTAATTCTGTTTT
>OVAQ01001227.1:0-19855 GCA_900406345.1 Erysimum cheiri | reverse complement strand
ATTAAAGCCCACTTGTGTGTTTTGTCAAACCCATCACAAACCAAGAGGAAGATCGCTTCACCAAATCTAGCATTTGTAAAGAAAGTTGTGAAATCTGAGCTAGCAAATTACATGTATTTATTGCGTAAATTACTTGCCTGTAAAAGATCTCCGATGTTGATGATGAGAGCGCCGGGAACATGAGGAACATCGAACCAGTACCCTTCACGACGAACCTGAAGCCCTTCGATTTGATCTGGAAGAAGGACGGTAAGAAAAGAGCTGTCGGAGTGCTTACTTGTGCCAAAAGTTAGGTCAGGCTCTGGACACGGTGGATAGTAGTGGCAAAGCATGCGAAAACCCTTTAAGCAATCCATGTCCTTGAGGTGATTAGGGTTCAACCCTAGAGCTTCTGACAAAAGCTCAAAGAGAAATTCACCTAAAATCATCACTTGCTTTGAGTAGTCCATCATAACATCCCTGAATAACAAAGCATAACGAAATTGACTAAAAAACAGCAAAAGCCAATTATTCAGCAAGACTTTGACTAATGTCTAAGGCACTATCCAACAGACATTACGTACACAACAAATCAAGTTAAAGCAATATGGAGTCATACCTACAAATCTCTGGCAGATCCTGTGGTTTTAGAGGATGATCTGGAGCCATGTAACAATAGAATGTGTCTCTCCAATTTGCAGCTGGAGTACTGTAGAGATCGAAATTACTTAAATAAAAAAACTTTCTGCTGAAATCGCGGCTGTAGAACTCTTTCCTCACTTCTGGGGATTGCTCGTGAAAGTCACGAACTCCATCTTTCATCTTTTCGAGAAGATCGAGTGACACTCCATGGTTGATCACCTGGAAGAAACCCCACTTCGATGCTGCTTCTTTAATCCCTTCAATCGCGTTCTTGCGCTTAATAATCGCGTCCTCGAAAACCCTTCCTCCGAGATCGATCGTTGGGATGGTCTTAAGATGTAGCAAGTCCGGAGGGAGTGGTTTAGAGTTTGCTAATTCGACAGATGAGTGATGGAAAATGCGTGGAATCTGTGAGATTCCGGCGTCAACGAGTCCTTTCACACCCGTCTTCGTCTCATCGAAAGCTATAAGCTCACTGACACGATCAAATGAAGTAATCTTGGTCGTCTCCTCCATCGTTTTTGTATCTCATAAGACAGACAGATAACAGTAGGATACAATCATATATAACACTAATTAAGCACCCACCGACACATAACCTAATCCACAAAAATAGTTGATATGGAAAAAAACAACGTACGGCTTGTGACAGTTCCTGCCCCACTCTCTTTAACACAATCATAGTATAAGCAAGAAGTTATTATAAGAGGATATCTAGAAGATATGTAAATCTTCCATAATTATAAAATTTAGGGGTTATTGGTAAGTTGATTTGTGTATAGTTTGAAGATTTTAAAACTTATAACAAGATTTTGCTATATTTTAAAAGTTGATTTGTGTATAGGGGTTATTGGTAAGTTGATATGTAATTACAAGATTTTGAAAGTTTCAAAGATTCTTATGGATTATTACTAATATAACCTGATATAAGAAACAAGAAGGTCACAGAAAATTTTGAAAGTGTTCCACACGTAGTCATCATTTTTTTCTTTTCTTTCTTTGTCAACGACACATTGTAGATATAGTCATCTTCAAACTCTTCTGTATACCTCTTCGCGATTACTAAGATTGTAATAATAGTTTACCTGTAACTGTAACCTGCCCATCACAAGAAATTAAGTCGATTCAAGAAGCCTGTTTTGAGAAGTAAGGAAAAGCTTCATATGCAAGAAACAAGTTAGCCACAACAACACGAGCGAAAACCTATCACGGGGCCGTCTTCAAACCCCATAACAAAGGCCACCTACAGCTTCTCCAAGGACTAACGCAAAAACGGAACCGCCGACGTGAACGTAGCGGGACCGCCGCCTCTATTCGACACTGAAAGTATTCACCGAAGCTTCACGCATAGAATCCATTGCTGCATCGAAACGAGAAGACAAAGGAAACAAAATCCATCCAACCTAAGGCTGGGCCTTGGGACGGTTACAGGAGGAACAACAGTTGCAAAAGTGGCAAATCGGAAAAACATTCGTCGCCGGAGAAGGGAACTCTGGTCCTGGCGATTTACCGACGAGCACCGAGCCGTAGCAGTAGCGGTGGCGTTTACAAGATTCACAGCTTTGCAGCCATCCACCTGATCGGAGCCATCGCCGGGAGTAAACGGTTCCCGTCGCCGTCTCCTCTGCCGGTGAGTCGCCTGACCCGCTACAAATCTCCCGCCCTGCTTTGCTCTTAGACACACCGGTTCTCCGTCGCCGGATTCTCACCTAGCAATCCGGCGAAGCTCAGATCTAACCTTCCCTTCTCCAACACCGAGATCTTCCGATTTCCCTGAGCCAGATCCGTCTCAATCCGGTCCAAAATCCACTGCGGCGAGGGCTCTGACGGCTCGAATCAGATCCGCAACACCAAGACTCCCGGGACTGAACGACAGTGGACTCCTCCTCCGTCGACTTCCGTCGCAGTCGCTGCTGCCGTTGAGGTCGGTTGAGCCGAGAGGAGATTCCAGTGGGCACAGCGGCGTCTCCAAACCGAGGCCCCTCCGTGACTCCTCTCACCGCCTGCCGTCAAGCTGCTTCTGCATCAATCGGAGTAGGTACCTCCGCGTCGGATGAGATAAACCGGACACTCCTGTTGCCTCGTTGTGACCGCCAAAGCCGGCATGAACCTCAGATGAGAAGGGGGGGAGGCTCTCTCACGGTCACGGCACTAGGCCGGAGCCGGAAAGAGCCTCGATACGAAGCGGCGGCGGCGAACTCTTTAGGGTAAAGTTGAGAGAAAAAAAATGTACCCGCGCGTGGGTACAAACGCGTTTAACTTTTTTTTGTCAAGTTATCTTCTTCTCACAGTTTTTGAGAAGCGCTGGTATCCCAGTGGTTTCCTTCTCACAGATGAGTGCTAGAGGTCTCGAGTTCGAGTCTCTATCACCACGGTGGTACTAACCTCTCCAAATAAAAATTCCATCATACGCGTAGGGGCAAGCGGTGTATACTAACCCGTAGGTCCAGGCCGGAGATGAGATTTTTCCTGGATATGGGGGCGCTCTGCGGTGGGGTTTGTCACTATAAAAAGTTTACCCTTAACCCTTCTTTATTCTTCTTTAATCAGAGTCTTATTATTTTCATAATATCGCTAAGTCGTCTTGACAGTTTGATCCCAGTCGGTCTTCTAAAGATAAAGAGTTTCGTTAAGGTCGAAGATCTTTTTACTTTTGTCTTTATTCATATTCATTTCTTGATCACTTCTTACAGGAATTTCAACCCATTCATTTCCCTACACATAATAGAAATCAATTCATCCAAAAAAAAACAAAACAAAAATCATGTTAAATCTAAGATCATAACAAAACAAAACAAAAAATTATCACCCCACATTTCTTATTTTATATCCAATTTTTTAGAGATCATGTTCACTTACATCTAAATGCAAATCGTCAGTAATGACATGTTGCAGTGAGCTTCGGACAGTACGATCTTTCTTAACTATATATTCATCCGAGCTAACACAAAAGATTGGTACGTCAATTAACCCATTGAAATCAGTATTCGAAAAACTATGAGCCACATTTAGATTGTCACCGGGTTCTTTATTTACTAGTGTTACAATCTTCATTTTTTTTCTGTTGTTTTGATATAGGTCTGAAAATATAAAATAAAATGATTATTATTTGCATCGTTTTATTTCTGTAAAATAATAGAATAACACGGTATAATATACAGATTTCAAGTATTAATCAATAGAAATATAATAACTTAAACATCATAAAATTAAAATTCTAGAAAAAAAATTGTTTTGCTCGAGGGAGATTCAACCATCCTCATCACCCTCATCAACATCTTTTATCAAAAAAAAAAAAAAAAAAACTTATCTTATGAACAATCATAATTTTTAGTAGTTAGAAGTATATTTAATTTACGTTGTGATAAATGTACCGCTATAGTAATTTTTTTACTAATAAAAGATAGTTCATTTTTGATAGTCAACAAAAAAAGAACAAACATACATCATTCCTATTATGATTTATTGACTACAATAATTGTAAAATCAATTGAAATGTACAGTCTTTTCTATTGGCATTTTAAGTAAAAATAATAATATCATTTTGACTATTGATTAAAAAAACAAATTTGTTTGACTAATTTTTATGTTGTATTTGTTTCTAGTTAGCATATATATATATAATAAAAGAGTTTTTTTCTGCACTTGTAGTGTACATATCATCATTTCAAACATCCAACTAAAAGTATATCATATTAAGAACCTCATTATATCAAATTAAATATACTCAAGAAACTCATTACTCTCTACAATTCCAAAAGACCTATGCAATTGTTTTTAGAAAATGAAGTCGAGAATCTTCTAATTTTTCTGTTCATTGCTTATCTTAAAAATTTCCGGAAAATTTGGATCTGAACTTTATATGCAGAATCTAAAAGGTAGTTTTATTAGTTCAATTAAAAAAAACAATGAGATTTTATTTCTTTATACCTGCTTTATCAAGTGATTTATCAACGAAATCAAACCTCAGATTCGAGCTATCAAAATAACGCAAAAGATCTCTAACTGACTCTTTGCTAAAAGGTTAATGTAATCCCCAGAAAGAACATGCTTCACCAACCTGCAATTCTTTGAATTAAAGACAAAGGCTGTGAACGAAGGTCATCATAATCGATCAAATGATTCAAACAGTTTTTTATTCATCTTAAAATATTCTTGCATGATCCAAGAAGGAGCTTCTTCACGAGTTACAAAACTAAAAAACTTATACACATAGGTGACAATGTCATATATCTATTAAAAAAAAAAATTAAGGAGGAGGTTTTTCAAAAGTTACAAAACTAAGAAACTTATACACATAGGTGAAAGGTAAATAAATAAACCAATTGAATTGAAAGAGTAAATAATAGAATAGTACTTCAGTGGTAGTGATGTTGTCTTTCAGATTAAGAAAGAGAGTGAATAATCTGCCGATTGAAGTGCTATCAATAGATAATTGGGAATCTTCATCACCATTACAAGCCCCAACGAAAACCTCTAGTGGCTAGTAAAGCGTGGTTTTGCTCAAACTAGTTTTTTGAAACTCTTTCCTCTGGAGATTTTTTTTAATCTCTGATGGTGACTTTTGGCATAATGTCGGTTTTAATACCACAATGAACTCTATCAATCCTGGTACTACGAGAAGAAACTCTCCTTTGTGATTTAATAACCTTGTTTGTCAACACTTTAGTTAAGTTAAGTAACCAATCCTGTCACCAAGGTCATAATCTTGACTGAGAAAAGCTTTTTCCAATTTATCAAATAACGACATCTTTTTAAATTCATTAAAGAAGTATTTTCGATTCTGATTTTTTTCCTAGCTCTTGGTTACGCTTCAAAATCTCAGGGAAAACAACATCAAGAATGTTGAAAGTCTCCCTTATGTTGTTTTGGTATAGTGTCGTCCCGATGAGTAAAACCTTATGTCGCGTCTTGATACGCGCAATAACTTTAAGAAAACTCTTCATCTCGTTCCTCGGATCATGTCCTCTGTCAAAGCTAACAAGTGAAGGAACATTTAAGAGAATGTCCCTACAATTATCTAAAGTAAGACCAGTATTATCAGATAGCATGTTGGAGAATTGCTTGTGGCCCTTAAGAAGATAGTACTCCGCTTTTTCATCCATTGCTTTAACACCTCTAATTGCTGAGATCTGTTATTCGCCTTAGCTGAGTAGAAGTAAAGCAACAGAATATCATGCACCTTCAATACATCAAACTACTCCTTTTTCCAAAAGTTAAACATCCATTTTGGAAGCACAAATAAAGGCTTAGTGTTCGGATGCTTTGCAAAGTAACCGTAGATGAAACTGATCATCAAGAATATCTTTTCAGATACATGAGCTTGAGCTACAATACACCCATTTGGATTTTCTACAGCCAAGTTGCTGCATAGAAAATTGAATACCTCGAAGTGATGAGGCTTCATATGACTTCAAAGGAAGAGGTAATTAAAATGCCAGTTACTCATCATTAGAAACTCTCAAGTTTATATCTTTGGAGTTACTCCATCTAAATCCATGTGGCAACGAATGTTTTTGATGGTAAAAAAATGGAATGAACAAATATCAATAGAAAAGTGAAAAAAAAAAAGTAAATTTTTTTTATTTTTTTCATCTCGTGTTTGACTATTGTTCAACTTTATTTGTTTTAAACTTTTAGAGTTCTATGTTTTGCAACAATTGGCATTTTCTCATGCTTTCTTAAAAATTTATAAACCTCATTACATCGAGATGCTCAATTTTAATTTCTATGCAACAGTTTGGCTATATAAAACCGAAATGGTTGTATATTAACTCAAAACTCATATATTTGAAAGAATGTTCTTTGTTGTCAATTTTATTTACTGTTACCTTGCAAAGCACCTGAATAGTAGACCTCTATTTGTGCTTCCACAAAAGATGTTTGGCTTATGGAAAAAGATGTTTGATGGATTAAAGGCCAAATACGTTCTATTGCTTGACTTCTACTTAACATAAACAAATACACGCACTTAGCATTTAAAGGTTTTGAAGCAATAGATCACAAACCGGAAAAATTATTTTCTTGGGCTCAAAGCAATTTTCCAACATGGTATTTTAATAACAAACACTTTCAAATGATTGCGGAGACAATATCTTAAATTGTCCTTTCACTTGTCATCTTTGATAAATGAACTAATCCGCGAAAAGAGATAGATGAGCTTTCTTAACGTTATTGTTTGAATCAAAGGACATAAACATAAAGTATTTTGTCATTTAGTTTTTTAAATATTTTAGCTTGGCCCAAACAAAGCCTATCTCTTATGTATTTATACAATTTAAACCCGGCCCAATTCCTTCGGTTATTTTCTTTTTTTTCCCAATAAAGAACTGCGAATTTGCTGTAAAAGAAGAGTAGAATCAATTCGAATATAAAATTAAATCTTCTCTGTTCCTAAACCCTAAAAAAAACTTGTAATTTTTTTTTCAGATTTTTCGAAATTTGCAGCAGTAATTTTCTATGTCTTCATCAACAAACATGTCAGAACTCAAAACGAAGAAGAAGACATCAACATCAACGATAAATCCAGACTGGTCTCTTCTCCCTGACGAGCTACTACATCTTATCTCGACGCATCTACATAACTGTTTCGATGTTGTTCATACTCGATCTGTTTGCCGCTCATGGCGATCCACTTTTCCATTCCCTTCTTCTCTATTACGTCAAAGTTATTCTCTTCCCTCATTCCGTGAGTACCCTTTAAAAAGCAAAGACTTGTGCACCCTCGAGAAGGTCCCTTTGTTCCTCTTTAGAGTCCCAAGTCCTGCTTTTGCTAATGCTGTGTCGCCTTCTGAGTATTTTGTTGGAGAAATGCGCCAAGATGATTATATGGAGCTTCCATATCCTCTTCAATGTTCAGTGAGAGTGAAGATCTCAGGATCTGAGCCAACCTTGATGAACATACTCGACTGCCAGATCATGATCCCTCTGGGCCATGAGTACAGAATGATCGGTTCGGAAGATTATCAGGTGGCGTTTCTTCCGCTAGACAAGGAGGGAAAAAGAGGAGAATTTGTTGTGCTTCTCAGCTACTCTACCGGTTTGAGGGTGTTAACAAGTGCTGAAATGAAGTGGAAGCGGCTTGAGAATGTCCCGGATAGTTCTTGCTTGCGTCTAGTCACTTATAGAGGCAGATTTTATGCAACTTTTAGTTCCGGTCCTTCCGGAGCAATTGTTGTTATCGATCCTTATTCGCTGGAGGTGACTTTCCTGTTGCTCTCACAACCTCTGGAGTGGATACACTATATGGTTGCATCTGGCAATGATGAACTTTTCCTGGTTGAAGTAATCATCCCAAGAGGTGGTGTATTAAAGCTTAGTGAGTTAGCCTTTAGAGTGAGTAGGCTAGATGAGGAGGCTGGTAAATGGGTTGTGGTCAGCGATTTAGGAGACCGTTTGTTGTTTATTGGAAAACCGAGAAATGGCTCTTGCTCGGCTAAGGAACTTCCTCATGGTTGTGGTTTGAGTGGGAACTCAATTTTGTTAATCAATTTGGCAGGCAAAGAAAAATTCACCTATAAATATGGAGTACATACATGAAGCTCAATTGATGGTTATGAGTTGGATTGAATAATCATCTAAACTATATCTTCTATAATAAAGAAGGTTTTTTTTTTGACATGCAATTAGAGGCCGACATGTGTCACCCAAAACCCAATTTGTTTTAACAATTACACATTTAATTATATATGGAAAAATTGTGTTAGTCATTAATTCACAATTAAAAACCATTTACTCGTAAGTCAAAAACATTACCCTCTAGAAATACACATAAGTTACAAATTTTGTTAACCACATTAAAATACAACTAGTACAGAACCCGTGCTACAGCACGGAATGATTTTTCGGTTGGTAGATACATGGTGGCAATTTCCGTTTGTTTATATGTGTTATTGCATTGTGTATATGTCACAGTGTTTTCACGCTCGATCCGGACCGCTCGGTCGGCCCGGTTGAACTGCGACCCGGACACTACTCCGATTCGGGTTTAATACTAAAACCCGCCATTAACCCGCGACTCGGTTAACCCGGTTAAACCGGCCAGGTAAAAAACAAAAAACATCTTTTTGATTTTGTGAATAAATTAATAAACTATAAAGTTTTATAGATATTTTAGATTTTTTTTTACTAATAACTAATAAATAATAATGTATAATCACTTTTTATTATTGTTTGGTTTCATATATTTTACTAAATATAGTATAACAATATTTTTTAAAAAAATTTTTTCAGTCATATATATAATTTCTATAAATATATTAAAAATAATTTAATTATTTAATCCGCAATTGACCCACAGTTCGATCCGGTTGACCCAGTGACCCGGCGACCCAGACACTACTCCAGTTCATTGTCCGGGTCGGTCGGGTTTAAAAACATTGGTATATGTCTGTTTGGATACGTTGTAGTGTTTGGTATCTTAAGTGGGTTTTTTTTCGTTTCTCGGAAAAATATCAAAATTTGTTTTGAACTCTTGAAAAAGTTTAACTATTTTGGATTTTCTTATTGTTTTTGTTTGTAGTTTTATACCATTTTTTTTGGAAATTCTCGTTCTTGTCCTGTATCGACCCGTCCCATATTGATCTCGTCCCAAATATTATAAGAGACACAAATGGGACCTATTTTTTTGTTCCCAAATTCCCGTCCCATTTCCGATCGCGTAAAATTTCGTCCCGTTTCCGTTATCAGAAAATCTCGACCCAAATTCTCGTTTGCCCACCTTTCGAAATTTTAGTTAAATCTTTATTTGTTATTCTTCTTTATTTTTCATTTTTTAGTCTAGTATTTTATAATTTATTAAATTTAGGTAGCATTTATTAGTTATAAGATTTTAATAAATACTAAAATATTAAACGAAAATATAGCAAGCAAAATCTGAGTAGTTAGCATTTAGTTGTTATTTTAAAACAAATGATAAAATACCAAACTAAAATTTATTTAGTAAAACCGGATTAGTTAATTGAAAAACACATTATTATCAAGTGAAAATTATAACTAAGTGTTATTTAAACAAAAAAGAAAAAAGATGTCACGTCGAATTAATCAATTCTATGTAAATTTTTTAATTGATTATGCATTAAAATCGCCGATATCTTGTTAGTATGGTTTTAGTAATTCTATATATTACTGAAGAAATTTTAGTATGTAACTTATAAATCCAAAACTAATTAGAGTTAATAATTAGGATTTGTTGAAAATCCCTTTCCGGTTTGATATTGATTTATTCTCTCCTAACAACTCCACATTACCCACCGACCATATATAATAAATATCTTTTAGACTTCTAGCACTATTATATACACACACACACACTGACACACGTATTGTATATATGTAAAAATAGATTTCAATCTGATGCAAAAAAATACTATAAATGATCAAATCTACATTATTGGTAAATATAAAACGTGTTCAACTTTATATATAAAAAAAACAGCGTCGGATTAGAACTTTCTGATCAGACTTCCACTATGGGGATCAATTTGACAAACCATTCCATCTGCCCCACTGCTGTATATGCAAGAGGCCTTTGCTGAAGATGAAACAGNTCCAAAACCAGCTTCAAATTTAAATTTTATAAAGATTAGCAAAGAGAGCAACTACCTAGCGCATAACCAAATAACAAAATGCCAATATTACAAATAGATCATTTTTCAAAATATGGTCCAAGGAAATAATAGTAAAGAAGAAGTCACGTAGATTTAGTTACTCACCCGGTATGACAGTCACTTATTCTCCATTTCAGCTGACCAGAAGCCACATCAAGTGCTAAAACATCTCCTCCACCAGTTCCTAATACCAATACGGAAGTTCCAAGTTTCCTCTTCTTCTGCAAAAAAGAAGAATAAAGATTATTTGTAAGCAAAAAAAATGATTTAACAAACAACATCTACACCGAAAGGTTAGAAGAAAATAAACAAAGCCTCTTTACCTTTTTCTCCAGAGACAACCATTTCATGCAAGTATAATCGACTGAGAGGTGACCTTTCCCAACTTTAGTATATATGTTTGTCTCCTCTGTAGATGTAATATCAGCAAACTCTGTTTTGATATGACCTTTGACAGTATCCCAAATCTATTTCACATCGAACGAAAATTACATTAATTGAAATGCAAAAGATCTTCACTTTGAATGGAACGTCCAAACAAATTAAACAGGGCCAGAAACTATGAGCCAAATTCCAATCAACACAAGTAAGATCAAAGAGGCCCGTGCACAATTGTATGAAATAATAACGAACCCAAATCACTTTAATACTGGAGAAACGCACAAAAGAGAAGTAATCGCTAGTACCAGACATGCCGACTTTTAGACACCCGGAGATAGCCTCGAGGGATCGGGATTTGGGACCAAGTTAAGCGATCATTGATTAGTACGTTAGTGGATTTGATAAGACCGTACTACCAACCATATCTCCGAAATTGTCACCACATTCTTCACAGCATTATTCGTTCTACAAAACAAAGAAGAGATCATTAACTCTGAGTCTTATAATAGAATGACGTCATCCACCATAGCTTTGATTCTACCCGCCTGAAACCACCTTTGCTATCTCAGTCCATCTATTCGAAAATACTCTTTGTGCCAAAGAAACCACACACAGGAACATAAAGACATAAACCCAAAACACCAAACATTAAATCTTATCTAATGTAATGAAGTATGTAAGTCAAGTCACCTCAGACAAAAGCATATCTTCTTCAGGGGAACAACCTCCTCTTTTGAAATCAGAGTTAAATATGTATAGCATCTGAAAACAAATATTCATCACCGGATTTAAAAACTCTGTTTTAAAATTACCCATAAGAGATTTTGGTTATGGAAAAAACAGATTAGCATATCAAATCATGAATTCACCAACCTTCTGCATTGTTTGTGTGTTTGTCTTTGAACTTTGATGCGATGATCGACCACCTAATATAATAAAAAAAAACACACAATGGAAAATATCCAACACAACCTTTTTTTAGAATCCCTCTATGATAAAAAAAAAAAAAAATCAAAACTTTCTCATGAAAGAAAAAAGAAAAAAGCTTCTCAGGAGAAAATAAACAGAAGAATGAAACCAATAATGAAAGCTCACTTTTCAGTTCCATGTAGAGTGATTTGTTCTCTTAGTATAACATCCTCCTGTAGCTCCATAAACCCATTAGATAAATAGTCAAAAACAGAGCAAAAGAAACAGAGATTCCTCACATAAACACACATATATGCATCATATATACCTCTTGTGTTTAAGCAACAATATGACGCTCTTTTTTCTCCTTGATGGTGTTGACATGATGTAGTTTAAATGTAGATGGTGTTGACATGAAGAGTACCTAAAACCCATTTGAAGCTCTGTCTTGCTGTTTTTCTTAGCGAGCATCTCTAACACACTTGCCTTCAATGCATCCTACACAATTCACATTTTGGATCAACAAAGCTACATAGCCTAATACCTAACATGTACGTCTGCTACATATATAATATAATACATAGTTTATGATTAACCTTAATCTCGCTTCCTTGATTTGAGGTTCGCTGACAAAATATCCTCTTTTAGCCTCTCAACAATTCTAACAGTAATCTTGGGTCCAAAATCGGAAACCAAAAGCGCCTGAAATGAAATGTCACAATTAGATTTCAGGAAAACTCCATTTGCGATGAGAGAGAGTTCGTGGTTCAAACCTCTTCCAATTCATCGAGAACTCGGTCAGTTTCGGCGAGATTCCAGAAGAGCAAGAGCTCGTCGATGACTGCTAGATTTTCCCTAGTCATAGAGAATCCGGAGAAAATCTTCTCTACGTTGCTTTTGGCCTTCTCCTTAATCAAGCGACCCAGCCGCGTGAAGAATCCGCTCTGGCCGGCCGAGCATCGGCCAAACCTTGAATAGCCCCCATTTCTTTTATGCCGTAACTTTTTCCTTCATCTCCTTGATAACCCACAAAATCAAAACAACAAAAATCAAACAGAAATATTCACACAAGATACAAAATCAAAGAAGTCGAAAACAAAAAAAGGATCTATTTACGAACAAAACAAAAATCTCTATCAGAAAACTGATTCATGTTTCTTCACTCTACTGGAAAAAAAAAAGAGAGAGAGAGCGAGGCCAAGGCGGATATTTCTGTGTGAATATCCAATCCATTAAACTCCGGAATTCCTCACTTCGTTCCTTAACTTCCTCAATCCATAAAATCACCGCCGTCGTCGCGTGAGTCCATCGGATTTTCACACCTGTGTCAGCCACGAATTCCACCCTTCATGATTAACAAACCCAAGGAGTAACCATATTCAAAAGCCGATCAGACGAACAAACTAAGATCCATAAACTCAGAATCACAAACAATATAATCGCCGGAAGATAAGCATGCTTTCTCTGAGAGTTTTTTAGAGAGATAAAAAGAGAGAAAATCGTATTGCATAACAAAACAAAGTGATCCAATTCATTAAGCGCGGATCCTATCTTACCCGCGTGTGTACCCGAATGGATTGTGAAGACAGAAAAAGACAATAATACCCATCAATGACATTTTTGCTTTTAACGTTAACACAATGGCATTGCATTGTAATTTTTTTGAAACCCATGGTGACTTATATATTTGTACCTCCCGATTAATAGTATAGACTAGTATCTAACCCGTGCTAGAGCACGGGGATAATATTTCTTTGTATATGGTCGGTAGATAATGCGGTGGCAATTTCCATCAAGGGTTAATTTTGCCCCAATTTTATTTGGTATAATTTCAACATAAATATGATATCTTTTTCGATTTCCAAAATTTCGTCATGTTTTCGTTCCCGTAAAATTTTGTCATAAATTCTCGGACCCGTTCCGTCCCATCCTGGATTTTAACTGGGACATAAATAAAATCTCTTTTAAAAAAAAAAAAAAATTTCGTCCTGTGTAAAAATCCCGTCCTAAATTTCCTGCCTCGTTCCTATCCCGAATTTTAACTGGAACATAAATGGAACCCCTTTTTTTTATTTCCAAAATTCCTTCATGTTTCCCTTCCCGTAAAATTCTATCCTAAATTTATGATCTCGTCCCATCCGGTTTTAATCTCGGATTGTAACTGGGTCATAAAAAGAACCTCTTTTTTTATTTCTAAATTTTTGTCCCGTTTCCGTTCCCATAAAATCTCGTCCTAAATTTCTGGTCCCGTCCCATCCCGTTTTTGTCCCTCATTTTAACTCAAACATAAATGAACCTCTTTTTTATTTCTAAATTTCCGTCTCGTTTCCGTAAAATTCCATCCTAAAATCATGATCCCGTCATGTCTCATCCCGTTCCAATGGAATTTCTTTTTCGATTTCTAAATTTCCTTCCCGTTTCTATTCCCGTAAAATGCCATCCTAAATTTATGTTTCCGTCCCGTCTCGTCCCGTCCCATCCCCCTGTCTCAGATTTTAACTCGGACACACATTATACCTCTTTTTCGATTTCCAAGTTTCCTCCTTGTTCCCGTAAAATCTCGTTTGTCCATCTATATTCGAGAGATTTTTTATTTTTTGATCATCGAATCTCATAAAAATTATTTATTTTCAGATTCTTATTTCCTTTTATAATTATATGAATTATAGAAAATAGTATTTTTTAGAAAATATTGTGTACACAAATAAAATTTGGTTTTCGTTTCGTAAAATTTTTTAAAACAATAAATGTAGATTTGTTATTTGGTTAGGAATATTAATTAGCAAGACCACAATCTTTCAATATCTTACTAACTACTACAATATAACATATTTAAAAAGTTAAGTATCTTACGTAAAACATTGACAACATTCATAAAATCTGAAATATTGTTATAATAAATTTCAGATTTATTATTCTCCTAAAATGTAGATCGATTATAACAAATTAAATTTGATCACAAAGATATTCTAACTTCTTCTTATCTAACCTAACTGATCGAATACTATACTCAGAATATATGATCTAGTTATGGTTTTATTATGTTTATATTATGATTAAAGAGAAGAGAAAATTAAGACAATGGTCTCGCATATAATGGATCTTTTTCTTAATTTTATACATGGTCAAAGGAATTATATAAGCCCACATATAATGAACCTTTTAAATATATACATTCTGGCCCTGTTGTTTAAAGCCCAAGTATAATTATCAAACCTTTAATTATCTAAGCCCACGTATCTAAGCCCACGTAGAATTAGGGTTTCCAATGAATGTTGTTGAAAGCCGCTGCAACGATGCCGACGGCCACCGTGACGGCCACCTCCGATGAGGCTAGAAGAAGCTCAGATGACGCCATTTCCGTGAAAGACCAACCTTTTTCCATGGAGAATCAGAGAATACATGACAAAGGAGCAAAAGAAGATTCAACAAATGCTGAAGATTTGATTCGAGAGCATAAATCACGATCTCTGAATCACAAAGGAGCAAAAGAAGATTTGATTCGAGAGCTTAAAATATTCTAAGGAGCAGTAATAAGAAACTCACTCATGAATCACGATCGAACTGCACAAAATCGAACTGCACAAAATCATAGTGCACAAAAATCGAACTCCACAAACCCTTAAATATGAGTAACTAATTCACGATTCATCGACATAGAAGAGATTTTCACTCGGACTACTCAATCATTAGCCAAATTTCTCGAACTTTTATATTATCAACATGAGCAAATAATTAGCAAGGTTCCGCCAGAATCCGAGTAAAGAAAATGAACCCTAGAAGAAGAAGAAATCAGAGAGAATTTTGAGTTTTTTTTTTTTTTGTGAATCGCGAAATGAGAAGCAATCGGATCCGCAAGGGATGTCTCGCGGGTCGGGTAGTCCGCGTGTGGACCCGAAAAAATGAACGATGAAAATGACGAATTTACCCATTGAGATAAACCAAATCGATTTTTATATTTCATGAAAAGAAGGGTATTTTTGTCTGATTTTCAAAGATGTACGGCAGGATTACTTATATAGATTTATGACTAAATTTTATATAACTGTATACGTATAGTTGATGATGGTTATTAGTCGGATTGAATAATCATCTAAATTAGTAACAACTTTTTGACGAGACAACAGTCAAATTCACTGAAGTGAATTCAAGTAAGACTAAATTAGTGAATTCAAGTAAGACTAAATTAGACTAAATTAGTGAATTCAAGTAAGACTAAACATTACCATCTAAAACGTTAATTAAGCAGGACTTCAATCCGACTAGCAGGAGCCAATATAAAGAGTTGTTTTGTCTCGGTGATTCTTACTGGAGCATTATAAAAAGACAAGAACAGTCGTGATCAATTGAGTTTAAAGCTTTATTAGATGTTTTTGGATTTTATAAAGATAGAGAGTTAACAATTCCAAAAGTATATTTGGAGTATTCATCTAGAGAATCATTAGTCATTCATATGCAAAAGATGTCAATTATTTATTTTGGATCCCTATTGGTATATCATTTTTTCTTTTTTTTTTTTTTTTTTTTTTTGTAAACCCTTTGTATTTTGATTATTCTAATAAAGTATTAAAAAAAAAGAAGGACTTCAAGCTATTTAAAATAAGCGCAAAAACATAAGTGGAGAAAGAGTACAACTTTCACTACACAAGACTAAACATTAGATTTCAACTTACATTTATTTCTCTTTTCTTATTCTTTTATTCTTGATCCGAAATACTAAAAACCATATGGTCTCTTTTCTACTCTATTTTTATGTCACGTTCGTTTATATTGCACCAAATTCGAAATCATTTTGTTCAAGAGCCATCCAATTCTTCGTTTCACACAAGAATTTATTAAATTATTATTATTTAATACAAATTTTCTCCCAACCATAATTGTAATAATTTCGATTATTATTATAATATATTCATATAGAGATGTGAATTATTGTTCTGTCCATATACATTTATTCATAGATGTGCTGTCCATTTAAACATGTATATGCAGATTAATATACAACATGATATTACGAGAGGAAGTATGAACAATTAAGGATGTATTATATATATGATGATAAATTCGTATTAAGTGTTGTTTGCCAACAACTTGTTGGGTTGATATGCATCTAACACGCCAAGTGTGTAAATTTTGAGCCGTTAGATCAAAATTAGAAATCTATTTAAGGAGAAAGTTTCCTTCATTATCTCTCACACCAACATTTTTGCAATAAACTTTTATTAAAAAATACAAGTTTATTGCAAATATGTTGGTGTTCATGGCTAAAGAGTGTTCATAATATTTCTGGTAAGCACGTCCACGTTAACATTGATGGTAGGTCGTTTGACATCGACCATGATGAGTCTCAGCCTATTGGTCTTTCTATGCCGAGAGAGGGGCACACGAAGATGAACAGAGTTAATTCAGAAGATGTTCAAGGATATCGGCTGAGGTACGACGATTACAATATCATGATTAACGATCCTCTTGGCAGGAAAAATGGCCGTGCAGATAATGCGATTCATACACAGTATGCTAGTAAAGAAGTTCGTATCACAATACTTAAAGATGAAATTGTTTTATCAGAGAAAGAAAAAAAAGAAATTGTTTTATCGGGCACCGCCGCACCGGTTTAGGGATATATGACTCACGAGGAAATCCAGTGTATTATACATCCGTTGTTGCAAGACATATCGATGGAGGAGGAATTAAACTTGCGGCAGGTGACGCATAGGATGGCCCAAACGCAAAAGTACCAGCAAGACAACGTTAACGTCATTAGACTTGTCCTAATAAGACTGTCTCCTTTTCCCTTATATAAAATGTATTTGCAAATAAGTGCTCCTATCTTACAGGAGACATCCACGTTTCTTTTTTCTTCTTTATGCTTCCAAGTGTGTAGGAGGTGAAACTCCATTGTAAGGTAAAATATTAAATAATGAATAAGAGCTGTGGTTTGTTTGCTTACTTAAAATGGTGCTTATTCGTGTTTTCATTGCTTTCACTGAAAATGCATCAGTGGTACATATTAGAGTTTCAATTTTTGACTTTTCTTTCGTCACCACAATTGACGGTATCAAGACCTTATCTATCTTTCATATCCATTTATCTTTTAATCCGGATCACTTCATGCATGTTACGAAATGCACTGTGCCGGTTTGATGAAACTCTCTCTTTCTCGATCGAACTTACAGTGGTGACTCTTTCAATATAATAAGCAAGGATTGATTAATGATTGGAACCAACCTAGTAATTAAGAATGTCTTAAAAGGTAAACCAAAAACTTATATCCACGAAACTTTTTGTAGTTAAGTTTTGTAGTTAAGGGATTTGACTACTTAATTAAGATAAATTTGAGGTAAGCATCAGATCGAGATGGATTAGTAGATCGATAAGTGCCACACAAATTATGGCAGGGTTGTGATAAGCTTGGACCAGGCTTAGTTTCTAAGGAGACACTGCACACAGAGAGAGAATCAAGACTCAAACAAAGCCTTGGATACACATTCGATCGACAAAAGACAGAGAGAAAAGGACAAGCTTTTTTGAAGAACTTTGGTATTGGAGGGAGAAGAAGGTCAACGACTAAGTCTCCTCTCTATTTCAGTTTTGTTATTTTAATTGTTTTGCAAATAACCAAGAGTAAGTCACGTTCTCTTTTCCATCTTTCCATTTGCTTCCAGTTTTGTAGGAACGTTTAGTTCCAATTTCCTCTTACATAAATCAAAAAGCCAAAAAAAAAAACAGGAGGCAGATAAAATTTGCATGAAGTAACTTGTGTTATTGTCTTATTGTTCTTGTTTTGAATTTCGTAAGTCTATTGCAAATTTTGTGAATTTGTGGTGTTTTCAAATAATAAGTCTGTCATATAAAATAATATAATTTTATAATATAAATAATTATAATTAATAATATTGACCAAAATATATGTTCTAACTATATAAAATTACTATTAGTATATATATATATCAAAAACTTGTTATGAATATATTGTTAACTAGTATTCAACCCGTACTTCGTACGGAAATTATTATTTTTGTTTAATATAATTATGAAATATGTAGTTAAAAAAATTAGAAATTTATAGGAAAAAAATATATTTGTTTTAATCTATTTTAAAAACTAAAAAAGAAAAATCTTCCTTTTGTTACGGTATATTGAGATATTGAGATAGTGGGAGAGAAAAAAGGTGAAACAGTTACTTTCTTTATTTTTTTTAAAGAATAATAGAATTTAATTGGTTTTTTCTCTTTTTTTGGTAATGTTCTCTTCTGTTTTTTTTTAGTCGCAGAGTTTAGTTATTTAGAAAAGTGAAAGTATAAAATTTGAGACTTAAGACACGTGTCAGAAGGATAAGCTTGCAGTTTTTTTTGAATCGACTTGTCATTTATATAATAAAGATATATGGATGACCATTAGTAGATTCTAGAAGATTCTATGTTATCTTATCTCTCGGCTAAACCCTAATATTGTATCCCTATATATATGTTGTATCATGTACATTATATCAATAACAGAGAGAATATTTTTCAAAACCTCTTTGTAAAACATAATAAAGACCCTAATCAAACTTGAGAATAGAATATCACACACAGATGGAAGTAGATAGTCGAAACAAATAAAATAACAAAAGTAGCTCGANAAAGCCCGAAAAAAAAAAAAAAAAAAAAAAAATGTAGCTCGAAAAACCCAAAATCAAACGTGAGAATTCTTCATGGAATTCAACCAACAGTAAACAAACCCTAACTCTTTCGTACCGGGCGGAAGTTGCGGTATTGGTACTCTCCTTCCCATTCTCTAGTAACCTCCTGCTCGATTTTTGTTGGCTTTCCAGTTGGGCGGTGGCTGAGCTTGTCGCCGTCTTGATAGACTTCCATCTCCTGCCAAGCATACCCGCCGTCCGGATGTGGCACAACAAAGCCCATCTTTTCTCCAAACCAGATGAGGATGCTGCTGGAGATGGTGGCACTGCAGGAACAGCCACTTCTTCATCTTCATTGTTGATCAGATTTGGGTTCTCCTTCATTGTTAATATAATTTTATAATATAAATAGTATCAAAAACTTTCTTTGTTAGTGTTTTTCCTAGTCAACTTTTAGTAGTTAGAAGTATAAATATTTAATTTACGTTGTGAGAAATATACCGCTTTAGTAATTTTTTTACTAGTAAAAATTGTTCATTTTTGCTGGTCAACGAAAAAATAACAAACATGATTCATTCTTATTATGATTTATTGACTACAATAATTGTGAAATCAATTGAAATGTACAAAGTCTTTTCTATTGATATTTTAAGTAAAAAGAATAATATTCTTTTTGTCGTGGAACTAATTATCTTATTGATCCTCTTGGGTATAT
>OVAQ01001226.1:392-17554 GCA_900406345.1 Erysimum cheiri | reverse complement strand
TGTACTAGTTGTCAATATTTCTCATAAAATTGATTGTATATCATCATATGAGAACATCGCCTAACGTTTACTTTTGGGATTACGAAAAGCATTGTTATTAGTTATATTATCATAATATATGTACCTTTTCGTTATATGATTTATGTAACAATAGTTTTAATTCGACCGCTAGTTATATTTCTGTTTTTATTTATTTAGGATTGTATGTATTATACAATATTTTTTTGTTAGTGGTGTTTAGTAAAGAAAATAGAGATTGAAAAAATCTTTCATTAGACTTCTTTATATCCGAATTTTTTTTTTCTTTAGTTCTCAATTTCTTTAGGTTTAGTAAATAATGCTTGTTAATTATGTATGTACTGGTTTAACAATGTGTAAACCATTTTTCGCCATTCTTCTCTAACCATTTTTGATATATATCGAAGCCAGAGGATAATGACGATTACGATATCACTCCTTCGTACGTAGAAGATGTTAGAACTTAGAAGAACGAAGGAAACCGAACATTAAAGGCAACAATAGTACTTGTGTCAGACCAACAGTCAATAAGATCTAAAGCTTGTCCTGTTGTCCTAGTTCCTAAGTATCACTGTATCAACACTGTTTACATCTACTATTACAAACCGAATCAATGTTCTTGCAATTTACCGACTATTTTATCCACACGGTTTTTTCCAACGCATCATTCTCATTGAAGTTCTTTTGTATTGTCACGATATTTCTTTTTGTAATCAAACCGAAAGGTTTATTTCAATATTGTAATCGCCATATATGTTCCAGGTTAAAGTTAACAACTGTTGTGTACTTGTGTTTCTAGATTAACTTTTTAATTTTTCTGTGTATGATGGCATGTTAGAAAAAGGAAAAAGGAAAAAGTAAATTTAATGGACTTTTGTTGGCGAAATAATAATAGTGAAGATGCATTAAACGAACGAAGGTTTGGGTTAAAAGGCCCATCCACCATAACCCTAAAGAGTCTTATAAATTTATCAGATTGAACCTATGGATTCATCTTAAAAGATAAGAACAACCTAAGATAAGGGTTTATGAGAGACGGATTCTGCTATGTCAAACGATCTTTGAGAGCCAAAGTGTCAACGTCTTAGGATATATTTGTAGCAAGTTTTTGAACTTTTGGGTTTCTTGAGCTTCCGCTTTCATACTTTGTTTCGCTATATATTATTTAGTCTTTTGGTTAATTAAGAGGGCAAAAGGTTTGGACTCTGGAGGTGGTGTTTAGTACTAGGACCTATCATTGCAATGTTGATAAGTAACAAGAATTTTATGTTTGGACGANNATTAATAGTAGATCTATCAATATGCTCAATCAAGGGAGATGTTGTATTTGTTTCTAAAACAAACTGAATCTTGATTGATTAAGCAGTCAAAACAAACAGGATTTAAAAGATTACAAGAAGTGGATTTGGCATTTGGGGGAACGTCTAGGAAAAGCAAGGACGTCTTTGGTGAATTGCAATTTCTTGTCATCATCAACCTTAGCAACAAATTCCACTTTCATTACTTGAAGAAACTCACTTTCCCACAAGAACCGTTTCACTTGCTGGACTTCTCTATGATTCCCTCTTAACCCATATAACTCCAACACCTTGACCACATTTCCATGAATGCTAAACTCACAATCACTTACACACTGAAAACGCTGAAACCAATAGAAAAAACCCACACAGTAAGTGAAATTCTGAGATAAAATTTATCATTGAGAGAGAGGGGTCACATATACTCATATATGTATGTATATAAACCTTTAGGATCAAAGTTTCTAGCTTGGGAGAGTTTTTTATCAGAGTCCAGAGAACTTTCCAACCTTTTTTGGTCTTTTAGACTCGAAAGATAGTTTAGCAAGGTTTTTAAACAAGGGAAATCCATTACGCCGATAACCGAAGCAATGACACATCATCTGCAAACACACAAGCAAAACACAAACAAATTGGTCAAGCATGAATGGAACAAGATATATGGAGAAGAGAGACATGATACCTTAACGGTAGTAGAAGGGAGGTAAAGTATTTGAACATTGCAAATCCAATAAATGATTCTCATACTATCTTCATACTCATAGGATGTAAACTCATATGGCATAGAAAGATGGAGGCGGGCTTCGAGAAGGGAATCGATAAAATTGGACATGTAATAGTCGACATCTGAAACACGTACGGTCAGAGTAGTCGAGGTAGACAAGATTTGGGGTGTGGAATACCAACTGGCGGTTTATGCGAGAAGGAGGACATGCAAGCGTACGTGGTAATCAAGGTGAATCGTGATTCTCTGCCCACCATGGATGATCAATGTAACCACTGTGTTGTACGACGCTGTGTGCGAACCAAACTGTATAAAGGAAGAGACTCTTAAGCACGGGAAGACAAATTTTCCCCAATGGCTCCTCTCCGATACAAATCCTTGTGACCAGTGTGTTGCTTGTGAAGAGAATATGAGGAAGAAAACACCCACGACTTAGTTTCTTATCGTCGCTGATCAAAGGCATGGTAATTAATGCGCAGATCAAGATCGGAGACGCCTTTCGATATCCAGCGGTTCGTATGAGAGATAAAGTGGTCAAAATCATCTTGACATTTCAATGACAACTTGTTTAAAGGACCGTCTTGTTGCAGAGACAGTGTTGAATCAACGAAAGCCCTGAATCTGTCCTGAACATATTGGTCCCTATTATTATTATTATTATTACCCTCGTTGGGATAAAGGACATCTGAGTCGTCGAATTCGAGATGGTTTTGAGATGAAATCATGAGTGCGAAGAGATTCCGTATCTCATCTGGAAGGGAGCTAAGTGCATCTCCACACCTCGATTCCACCTTTTTGGCATGCATGACTCACAGATCAGCGACTTGAAAATCAAACGGTGGACTTAGATCACGGAGATGCGTACATATTACGCAAACTGTGAAAATATAGGTTAGAATCGCTATACTTTGTACAAATTAATAAACGGGCCTCAACTTATATAGGTTTTACTGTTAAAGGAAGAAGAACTGTTGGCGTTGATCGAGGCTCAATGGAATATTAAGATTGGGCCGGATTTAATAGCCCATCAACATATAGTTTTTTTCATTTAAAAAGAGATATGTTTCCTGTTATGAATTTGTGTTAACTTAGAAATATACTGTATTCGTTAAAAAATTTTATATTGAAAAAAAAAAAGAAAAAAAAAGCAAGATTTAGTTAGAAAATTAATAGCACTTAAAAGAGAATTTAATGGTTGTAAATTTTTTTTTTATCTCACAATGTGAGTTTTAAGACAGACCGAAGCAACGACTAGCCTTACCAGTAATTTTGAAATTGTCAAAGGTTAAAAAAAAAAAGAGCCGATAAAGAAGAATCCCAAATAACACTCCAGGTGATGCGCACATCAGTTTCCGTGCGCACACGCGGTGCATATTAGCCCCAACCAATCAAAATCATCTCTTCCATTCTCCGGCGACTCTTCCTCGTCCGTCAACCTTCCGTCATGGCCACGTGGAACGCTTCCTCCCCCACGGCGTCTCCTTGCTCATCATCGAGGCGACGGACGAAGGCTCCACCGAGACGCCCTTCCTCCGAATCTCCACCACCGAGGAAGATGAAATCAATGGCTGAGATTATGGCGAAATCTGTGCTTGTCCCTGAAGAAGAGGAGCAAGAGGAAGACGAAGACAGCTTCGGTGATGTCACCTGCGAGAAATGTGGTTCCGGAGAAGGAGACGATGAGCTTCTTCTCTGTGACAAATGCGACAGAGGGTTCCACATGAAATGCCTTAGACCCATCGTGGTTCGTGTCCCCATTGGACCTTGGCTCTGTGTCGATTGTTCCGACCAACGACCTGTAAGAAGTAGGGATTTTTTTTTTTTTACGCTTTAAGTTTTTGTGTTAAAATTCCTAATTGTCTCTTGTTCTTATGTTCTTTGTTTTCAAAATTTTGGGATCTTTTTCTTGTGGGGGTGAAATGTTTAGGGTTATCTCAGAAGAAGATTTTGCATTTCTTTCGGATTGAGAAGCAAACTGATCGAACAGACAAATCGGAATTGAGCCAAGGTACGGTTTTTGTTTTTGGGTTTCATGATATGATCACAAAGTTCTTGACTTGATGAATCTGAAGAGATGTTTCACTTGATTAACAGTTTGATTAATATGAAAGAGCTAAACCTTTGGCCAATAATATACTTGAAATATATATCAATTTGTTGCACCTCATGTTGGGTTAATAAGCATTGATGAGAACTTGCATATCATATACACAGATACTTCATGGTTAACCAAATGACAGTGTTTTAAAATTGAGCAAAACCAGTTTTAATGGATTCATTTCTTTGTTTTGAAGAAGAAACTAGAAAGCATCGGAGACGATCTTGCTCTTTGACAGTGAAGAAGAGAAGGAGAAAACTATTACCTTTGGTTCCATCAGAAGATCCTGATCAGAGGCTTAAACAAATGGGCACACTTGCTACTGCATTGACGGCATTGGGTATCAAATACAGCGACGGCTTAACTTATGTTCCCGGAATGGCTCCTCGGTCTGCAAATCAATCCAAGTTCGAGAAAGGTGGGATGCAGGTAAAATCAAAACAATCTTTCAGCCCTTTGTCGTTAACTCTCTTATTTAAGTTATTTCCTTGATTGGTTTTATCGGTTTTTATTTTCACAGGTGCTATCGAAAGAAGATTTGGAGACATTGGAACAATGTCAAGCTATGGGTAGACGAGGAGAATGCCCTCCTCTTGTTGTGGTATTCGATCCGCTTGAAGGGTATCTCTCTCGATTCATTCGATCAATCTTTCCTTAACGCCACAGTGGAGTTACATAAACATGTTCTTTTTTATTCCGTCTATACAGTTACACAGTTGAAGCAGATGGTCCTATTAAGGACTTAACATTCATAGCTGAATATACAGGGGATGTTGATTACTTAAAGAACCGAGAAAAAGACGATTGTGACAGCATCATGACTCTCCTTTTATCAGAAGATCCATCAAAAACTCTTGTTATCTGTCCCGACAAGTATGGAAACATATCTCGATTCATCAATGGCATCAACAATCACAATCCGTAAGCAACAAATTGAAAACATGTTTTTGTTTGTTTTTTTCCCACAAAACTAGTTTAAACCATTGAATCATGACATTGCTGATTGTTGCAGGTTTGGTAAGAAGAAGAAGAACTGTAAATGCGTGAGGTATAGCATAAAAGGCGAATGTCGAGTTCTTATAGTGGCTACACGCGATATATCGAAAGGGGAAAGGCTCTATTATGACTATAATGGTTATGAACATGAGTATCCTACTCATCACTTCCTCTGAGCTTTCACTTCTAACAGTTCTACAGAGTCTCTGGATCAATTTTTTTGCCATTTACAGGTCAATTAGAAATGTAGAGCTGAATTGTATGGCCATTGAAGAGGTCATGCATTCTTAATTATGAAGTTAGCGGTAAAATTAATTAGATTTGGATTGGCATTACAGAATGTGTCAAATGTCAATGGCAGAACTTTTTTTTTTATATCAAATGAATTCTAACTTTTTTATTGTTCTTGGAGAAAATTTCACCACCTTAAGAGGTTACAGACTACAAGTTTCAGAGATTTAGTTGGATAGTGTAATTAGAAAGAAAAAAAAAAAAACACATTAGTCATGTCATGTCATGTGTGATAAAAAAATCCAAAAAAGATGATCTCACAATTATGTAAAAGAGAAAAAATGATCTCACAATTGTACTTCGTTTCAGTGCTGAGAAAAAACCTTTCTCGTTTTGACCACTTTGACTGAAACATTTATTTGAAATTTTAAGTGCAGATGGCTAACACATTTACTTCAAAGTCTTTTACAAGATAAAGAAAGATAAGAAGAGAGTGAGAGAGAGACGAGCAAGTTGAAGGAGCAACGCTTTGTGGGTATCAGAAATTTTGTAACGAGAGAGATGGCTAGGGCTACTAGGAACCGTGATTTTCTTCGGTGCAAAGAAGAACGGAACCAGGAAGGCTTTTTAAAAGTTCTTCAGAGTGGAGACACATCTTCTGAAAACATGGTAACACAACTCTTCATCTTGTTAAATTAGCTTTACTTTGGAAAGGTTGAAACTTTTGATTCTCTGTAACAATGGGTCTTAAAGGTAGAATCTTTTCGTCAATTACTGTCTTTATGGGTCTTAAAAAACTCAAGAACATGGTTTTTTTGCTTGTATCAGTCCTCTGTTCTTTGTCTTAATGCTTATTTCACATCTTTGATTCTTCTGGATGAGATCTGTTCTCTGTTCCTTTGCAACGTCTTGTTGGGTTTCTAATTTGTTTGTGATTTGGAACTTTGGACTCAAATACTTCATGTGATGTGTAGAAATTCACAGATTTTTCACTACATTTCCTGCTTTATATTTTAATTTCTGATGACATGTATCTCTTCATTTTGTTTTTATAACCAAAGCGAGCAATTCCTCAAGACTTCNACATTTCCTGCTTTATATTTTAATTTCTGATGACATGTATCTTAATATCTCTTCATTTTGTTTTTATAACCAAAGCGAGCAATTCCTCAAGACTTTGCGAGAAACTTCTCTGACAAAGAGCTCTCCCGCAAGATGAAGATAAAGGCGCAATGGGGAAGCTCCTGGGAAGTAGGAATCTCCAAAAACCCGAGATTCTACTTCATGGAGAAATCTGGATGGGAGAAGTTTGTGAGGGACAATGCCTTGGGAGACCACGAGTTTCTTACCTTCACTCACAAAGGAAAGATGCGCTTTACTGTGAACATCTTCAAGAAAGATGGCAAGGAGATGATCCAACCTCCACAATCCGGAGCCTCTTCTAGTAAGATTTTGCTTTTTCTGATTATGGAACAGTGAACCGAATGAAAAAGACATTCATTCTTTACTACTTTTGATGATGAAACAGGTCGTGTTAAGACAGAACAAGATGTCAAGATGGAGGAAGAGGTTGTGGTGCCTTCAGAGTTGAGTTCTCTCGGGGCCCAAAACTCCAAGAGGTCTGAGAAAATGGTTAGTACCCGGAGAGATTCAGCAGGCCCCTCTTCGTCTTCTGTTGCAGGATTCAACATCTTTGTCTCGAAATCATACCTCATATTCCTTGTAGGATAACAGTTTCTGTATTGTGTTTTGTTTCTATAAAAAATGGATATGTGAATGAACACATTTTTTTTTGTTTTTCAGCCGATCCCGAAATCTGTTGAAAATGAATATTTTCCGAGGGTGAAAACAATGTTCAAGATCCATCATCCAGATGGGAAGAAATCATGGGATGTGCTTTATTTGGCAAAGGAGCCCCAAAGCAGTTTCTCGGCTGGATGGCTGCGTTTGTCTAAAGAGTATCCTCTTGCTGTTGGGGACACTTGCAAATTTTCATTATTCAAACCAAAGGAGCTGCTTCTCATTATCTCAAAACCCTAACTGACTACTGATGATGGATGTGAGGTTGTCTTGGAGAAGAAGCAACTGAGTGAACAAACTAGTCTATGTTATATGGTGTTATGTAATGACTTAATTCAGTTTAACTGTTTAAGTTTGGTGTCTGAAACTTGTTTCTTGTCGGTAGCTTTAGATGTTTGGGACCAATTTTAATATGTTGAATGATCTGGGAGACTTGAGATTGCTTTCTCTCTTAACTCTTTTTATATTCAGGAACCAAAATCTGTTGAAATTCGATAGAGGCACAGGCACATGTAAATTACAAGATTTAAATTGAATAACAAATACATAGTATGTGTATACTTATGGGCCTGCCTAAAGCCCAAGCCCATCATTAAGTTAAATGCACACATGTACCGCCGTCAGCCGTCTCTTCTCCGATCACTTCTCCGATACAGAAATGACGAAGTTCAGGAAGCTCGGACGGCTAGCGGCTCACCGTATGTCCATGCTCAGGTTTCCTATGAAACTTCAAAAACCTTCCTTTTCTATTTTCATCGTTTGAGTTTGAGGTGTTGGTGTCACTCTTGTGTAACGGACTATGGTTTCTCAGCTGGTGAAGCACGAGCGTATTGAGACCACCGTCGCTAAGGTATTGATTCCGATTCTCCCATTTTCTGGCTTCTGGGGTTTAATTAGAGTATATAGAATCTGCCATTTTCCTGCCTGTAACTCAATTTCATCAGATTTTAATGTCTGTTTTGTGACAAAGGATACTCTTTTATAGCAAATTCGACTCTTGAGCTATTATTATATAGTCATTGTGAAACGTGTGTAGTGGTGTTTATTGATTTTGCAGGGTAAAGAGGTTCGTCGTCTTGCTGATAATATGGTTCAACTCGGTAAAGAGGTATTTTTGTTTCCTTGATATCTTTGATATTGTTGTTGGCCTCAGAGTTTCGTATTACTCAGATTATTGGTTGATAGCGTTTTTCCCATCTTTTGTATCACACTTATTGTAACTACTGAACATCATTTTCTCGATTGGAAATGTTATATACTGTTACAAAGATAGCCATTTTGAGCCATACTAAGTTCATCTCATTTCTAACCAATGATATGGTTTGATCTAGGTGTTAGTTGGCTATGTCTGATAACTTCATCTTGCTTATAAATGTTTATCAGGGTTCGCTAGCTGCAGCAAGGGAAGCAGCTGGTTTTGTGAGAGGAGATGATGTCCTTCACAAGATTTTCACTGAATTGGCATATAGATTACAAGTGAATCTTCTAATTGCCATCATTTTAGCTAAGCGATTTGCGTGATAATTGGGATAATTTCTTACAGAGATAGAGCTGGTGGATACACAAGATACCAGAATGCTCCGTACTCGCATACGAGTGATGCTGCTTCTGTGGCCTATATCGAATAAAACTGGTTTCTTTGCTTTATTATTCCTTCTGCTACATTCATGATTCAATGATAGATCAAATAAGTAGTGTGAATGATTTAAAGTCATACTTTGGGTAGGTTTATTGACAGAGAAAATGAGCTTAGGCAATCGAAACCAGCAACACCTCAACCATAACAACGAATACCGTTGGACCCATGGGCAAGATCTCGGCTCACCAGGCAGTTCGCTCCACCTAAGGAGGAGAAAACCTCTGATTCCGAGCTATAATGTGGGAAAAAATCTCTCCTTGTATCTACCAAATTATCTTGTTTTTGCCTTAATTGTTTTATCATTCTTCATTTTTTGACATGTGTTTTCACAGAGGCAAACAATAAAGTTAGCTTTAATTGGTTCTGAACATTTAAAATGTAATCTTGAAAGCAACAAAAGCTAGGAGAGACTTTTTCTTTCCTTTACTTACCTATAAACTGAACTGTTAGTAAAAAGTTGCTCTCTTTTTCTTGCTTCTACAAGATTAGGTTAGAGTTTGAGAATTTATGTGCCTAATGCATGGACCCATACCTACTTAACTGTATTTAGGTGAACTACTTAACAGAACCCTAAACCCCAATTTGATTTTCCATTTGGAACCTACTCTTCTTTGAAATTAACGGTTTTTTTACCTGCCCTTTACCAGTTCCTGCAACCTCCATCATCCTCCTGACTTTTAAAATTCTGTAAACATTGAGATGATGGTGATGACAATGATGCCTACTTCGTTGGAAACTTTTGGGGATTTCGTTATCTTACAACAAATTCTGCTTTTACGTCAAGCAAAACGCAACTTGAGATCATCCTCCATACTCATTTATGATTTTATCCCAACACGCTATATATGGTGTCATTCCCTGTAGACGTAAACAAAAAGGATATTTCCTTCCAAAGTTTGAAACTTTATTGCTTTACTTTACTTTAGTCCTAAAAATTCTGAAATTTCGATTGACATAACATGAATGCAACGTTTGGATTTTTTGTTTTAAAAACTTTCTCTACTAAAGTACAATGAGAAGGTTTTTTCTTCTTTTAAAACACTCCCTGAACCCAGCTTCATAATCTTAACTTGATTTAAGAAGACATCGAAGCCCACTCATCAGCCTGAATAAAATTAGCCAGCGAATACACATGAACATGCTCCTCCGGTATCTCACTGCTCCATGAGACCCTTTGGGACCTATCTGATCGCGGACCCGTGTTCTTAGATTCACCGTAATAAAGCGTCTTGAGCGCAAAATCCCCGCTCCACGGTAACCATCCATCAGGAGTGATCAAAGCCTCTAAATTACAGCCTATAAACACAGTCCTTGAGTAATCTTTCCATGGCCTCCCCAAGTAGTTTTTGTGAACCTTCGGGTTAGCTTTAAACAGCTTCATGTACTCCTCTGTTCCGTTAATCAAACAGTTCAAGAACACAAAACCAGTGGATTGAGATGGGTCGATTCTTCCTTGAGCAGTGACTGCGTTTTTCTCGCCCTTTTCGGGTTTAAGTTGACGCGGTGCAATTAAGATTTCACAGTCTTGAAAGACAGCAGCTGAATTGCCAAAGATGAAGTCGACGTTTCCTTGGATACGGCAGGTTTTGTAGAACTGACGAAGGCCATGGGCATAGAGAGTGTCTTGGTTCCCAAGGAACTCACAGTTCTCGAGCAGAGAAAAATCACTGTCGGATCTAAACGCCACCGCTTGATGAGCGTCTGGTCCAGCCGTGTTCTGGAACGTTAAGTCACGAGCCATGAATCCATCTCCTACCACTCCTATCAAAACCAAACATGTAAAATCATATTTCAGATATAGAAACTATCATCAAGTGACAAAACAGAAAAAGAAAACCCTTCAATTTACATTTGTAATTTACAGACTACAAGAATAATAATATGCTTGCTTACGGTTGTGGATAATTTGGAAAAACTATTTACATAAACGTGTAAAAAAAGAAAATAAACAAACAAAAGAATCATGGTCTAAATATTAATTTAACTGAAAATCTGAAAAATAGAAAAAACTGTTAGCTATCGCAATTCTGTATTAATTGTAAAATCGTGGATTCTTTGACTCTATTGGCTAGCTTCAATATCCATCAAACAAAAAGTATTCTTTCACGTGACCAGTGCAAACCCACATAATATAACTCTACTAAAAATATAAAAATGAACTTTCAACTCTTATTTTGTATAAAAAATTTGCTTTAACATAGAAAGTACGAATTAAACTCACCGACAGTTGCAGTGTTGTATGTAGTGATCCCAGGCATACCGGCGTTTAAAGAGCCTGTAATGACCGTTTTACCCATACCTTCACCGATAAACACAACGTTCTTCTTCTCAAACGGAACAATAACGGTCTCCTCGTACACTCCTTCGCTAATCCTTATAACAAACTTACGCATTCCGTTATTCTCCGGCGCAGCGTTAACGGCGGCCTGCACCGTCTTGTAACTGCATTTGCCGTCTTTACACACCGTCACGTCTTCTTTTAAACCGGAAGGAAAGCCCAAATTAGGCCCTGTACTCGGATCCGAGCCCAAACCCGGCCCAGTCTTCTCCCAAAACCCGTCTCGCTCGGTTGCTGGGTAGGTCCACGACGCGACGTTGTCTCCGAAGTTATCGTACGATACCATCATGCTAAGCGCGTTGCTGCTGACGTGGATAAGTCCGTCTAGAAACGACATCGTTTCCCCGACTTGGCTCGTGTCGTTGACGTACTTGAGCGCTGACCATGAATCGTACTGGTACACTAGAGCAGCGCTCATCCAAGCTCGAGCGTCTTTGATTTTGCCACGTGTCAGAGCTTCATCCGTCGATTGGGTGCGGTGTTCGGAGTAAGAGAGTAGCTGGAGACACGTGTTCGCGGCGTTAGTACGGTTCAGATTCCCTACGGACGAGTCTACGATAGATTTGATTTTTGATTGGGCGGTTTTGAGGTTTTGGAATGAGATTGAGATCGCAGAGTGGATGATCTGGATTGGTTTAGGATTCGGAGGGACCCGACCCGGTTCGGATAGTGAAGAGACGCATTGGTCTGGGTAACGAGTTGCGTTACAAGCGAGACGGATCTGAGCGGCGGGAGGCGGTGAAGGATTGACCGGAGAAGTGTCGCCAGAGGATGATCGGCGGGAATTGTGATGGTGGTGGTGACGGGAAGAGGAGGAGGGAGAGGAGAAGAGGAATAGAGAGAAGAGAAGAATGAGAATGGAGGACATGGCGATGATTAAGAGGCAGAAGCAGCGGATTGGGAATTTTCTGCGGTGAGGATGATGGAGTTTAGAAGAAGCCATTAGAGACGAATATGTGTATATATATATGTATAGGTATATGTGTGTGGAAATTAATTAGATTTTTGTGAAAATTGGAAAAAAAAGGTAAAATAAAAATAAAAATGGAGAAATGGATTACAAGTCACAGACCATTAGAGTCACGGGCGGTGCATAGTGTTAAGAGTCACAGACCATTACAAGTCACAGATCATGCGCGCAGAGACGGAGAGAAGAGAGAGAGATAAGAGATTGGAGTTTTGTGAGTGGCTTTTTCTTAAGTACGGTTCTATTAGGGAAGTTAGATTGTCCGGTTTGGACTCCGGGTTTCCATCGGTTTAATGTTTAGATCTTAGGTTGAGCATCTGCTGACTTTAGGTTGGTAATTGTTGTTTTTAATTCATTNGATAAGAGATTGGAGTTTTGTGAGTGGCTTTTTCTTAAGTACGGTTCTATTAGGGAAGATAAACGGAGGTTAGATTGTCCGGTTTGGGTTTCCATCGGTTTAATGTTTAGATCTTAGGGTTGAGCATCTGCTGACTTTAGGTTGGTAATTGTTGTTTTTAATTCNCGATCATGCGCGCAGAGACGGAGAGAAGAGAGAGAGATAAGAGATTGGAGTTTTGTGAGTGGCTTTTTCTTAAGTACGGTTCTATTAGGGAAGATAAACGGAGGTTAGATTGTCCGGTTTGGGTTTCCATCGGTTTAATGTTTAGATCTTAGGGTTGAGCATCTGCTGACTTTAGGTTGGTAATTGTTGTTTTTAATTCATTATGGATATTTTCCTTATATCGAATTGTAGAATCAGATCCCTAGTTTTGGAAAATTTTAAAATACTAATCTGATTTTAGTAACTAAACAATTGCAAACGGTAATCTAGAATAATAATCATAAATGTTGTTTTGGTTAGGTATAATCTAGATTGGTCTTAGCAAACACTAACTCACGATATTATTATCTTTTTTTTGCAATTACAGATCGGTATATAACTACAACATATTTAATCCATAAATACAACAACTTTAAAGCAAAAACAAGAAGAAAAAAAACCCACAAATTTAGGTTTTAGCAAGGATTTTGTTAAAGTTTGTAAGCATTCCAAATTCATCTAGCACTATTCGGAAACCTTCCTGAACCTAATACTGTTGTTTGTGTTGAATTTTTTCTACTTTTGATGGTCATTTTGGAAAACAAAACATATAATTTGATCATATATTTCTTTATGATTTTATTTTAATTGATAGAGTATATTCGTTTTAGTGCAGTAATAGTTTAAAACAAATTTATTTTGAAATCAATGTGTCATGATTGCAACATAAATAATATTAACTTTTTGGATTTTATACTACATGCATAAATTAAAGTAAAATCTCTTAAAGCAATATTCATTTCATGAAAACTTTCTGGGTCTGTTATTTATAAAACACAATACCTAAATATATATATTTTTAGTTTTGAATAATTATCAGATTATTGTAGCGGCCCATACTTTGAATGACAATCTTTTGGGCTCGTATCAGCCCACGAAGTTCGAAGCTGCACCTTGGCAAACCGACAACAATTACCAATTTACAATGGTTAAGCAAAAGCTGCAAAGCACAGCGGCACAGCCTCAAGTAAGTCGGTGTTAGACGTATGACTTAGTCCTAATCCCGAAGATCGGTCTAATTACGCGATATTGAGAAGAAAATAAAAAGAGTTCAGATTTGGATATTCGAGTCCTAAACAGAATTGGGTTAAGAGCGTTACCCAAACTTAATCACATCGGGTTGTCCTAAACTCTCACAAATAAACAACTTATTTGCTGAAATACAAATTATAAGATGTTTAGACTTTTAGAGTAAGAAAAAAAAAACATTAACTATGTTTAGAGTAAGTCTCTTACTCTATGTTTCTAATCTTAATATAAACAGTTATTTATTATGTTTCCTTGCATTTTGTTTTGTTTTATAACATGATTTAAAATCGTATGAAACTTAACATTATTGAAAAACGAGAAATTAGCAATGATTATGTGAATGATCATGGGTTGTAATGTTAAGCATTGTTTAAATTGCAAATTGGTTATCATGATCTTCGAGGACACAGATCAATCAAAGTGTATGCACCTTTGGTTGAATAAATTTACGTTCCATGCGTAATTCAATACTATTTAGAGGTAGTTCTAAGTTGTGTGATTTCTACATGCGAACTTGATAAGCTTAAAATTTTCAATTTTTATAAATTTTGACGCCATAAATTTGTGCAATTCTGGATCTTGACTCCATTAATGGATATTCAATCTTTCATCTCTTTTTATGTTTTTATTTTGTTCCAAGTCTTGGATGTTCTTTGGATTTCAAATATATTCGGTTTCGAACTTTCTCATTTAATTTTACTTGGACTTATATAATTTAAGACGAGTGGGGTCACATGCCCCTAAGTAATAACTGAAATATGTTAATTTATACCTATCTGGTAAAAAAATCATGTAAATTGGTTAAACTGTTCTTTACTTGAAGAAAAAAGAAACTTTTCTTCACTGTCCCCACTAACTAGGATTCAACTACCACTCATGCTCCTCATAAGCCTGAGCTAATAAGGCATTCCTTTTATAGAAAATTGTTGATCTTCGGCAAAAATTGTTGATCAATGGATGCCGGAAATTAAAAGAATTACAAACATTGATATATCCACTGATCAACAAAATGCTGTGGAGAATCGTTATCAATGTTTATAATTGAATCGATTTCCTCCTTTTTTGTTTTTTGTTTTTTTCTGTTTTTGTTAATTGAATCTATTTCTCGTGTGTATTGCTAAAATACGTGCATACGCGTATATGTCTGGATAATGAAAATAAGTTAATTGTATTCCATTAATCCAAGAAAATCAAAACTACTAAACCAATTTCGTATGTTTATTTTTTTATTTTTTTTTTAAGAAGAAGAGAAAAGAAAATAAAGTGAAAAAACTCATTAAAAGTTTTCCATATCACTAACACTTTCGGACCAGACAAGAGGCTTCTTCACTTTTCTCCACAGCATCTGCCCATGCCTTGTAATCACTTTTTTTAGACTTAAGATCCTCTCGCAAAAAAAAGTGTAAAATAATAGTGTTTTTAAGTTTTTTTGCTATATTTTTTGTCCATTTTTTTACTAACTTTAATAAACAAATTTGCAACCATCATTACCAAGATTATAACGCATAACCTACTCTCGTACTTTGATATCACTAAATTACAAAGTGTTCAAATGTAGAAACCTACATTAATACTGGGTTTTATTTGTTTGTTCCTCTCCATGGTGGAAGCAGAAAGAGGAAACCCAAAAAAGAGAGGAAAAAGAGAAGTCGCTGTATGAGACCAGACTCTGAGGAAACGAGGGTGGTTCTTTGGGAATCGTAACACACGATATTGTATCGCCACTAATAAAAACAAAAAAGGAAGAGAAGAAGCAAAATTGCTGGAAAACAAAAAAGTTGGATTATTCAATAAGTACTTTTATATACTCCGGTAATTTGGATGAAAATAATGGAGATTGTCAGATTTTATGATTCAATCTTCCTCGGAAAATGTTACATATTTATTTCACCCACTCACGTGTAGATTCATGTAGTTAGGGTTTACAGTTACACTTTATATACAGACGAGAAAGGGGACCGTTNCTGTACCATAAAGTTAATGTAGTGATGATTTACTAAAAACATTATTTAGTGATATCATTTTTTATTTATAATTTAGGTGAACTGGTCAAGTTCGCTGTGTTCATATCTATCTCAAGATTTATAGCTAGTATATAATCGTCTCTCTACAAAGATCAAATGTATAATCAATCTAATACTTATACTGCAACTTATTAAAAGACAACCATTAAATGATAACAACTCGGTACACAATTTCAAACTGAAGATATATATAGATACGATGCATATATATGTTCGTGAACTTCCAATCAACCTTAAATTATGATATTCCACATTATTAATTGTTGTAGTAAAAAAAATAAGTATATGTATCTAGTCAATATAAATTTAAAATTTATAATTCAAAACTAATTGATAATAAATAAATGAATCTATATTTTTCTATATTATTTTAAATCTCATCATATGTTATGTGGAAATTTTACTAATCCGGGACAAAATATTGATCGAACTTTAGCTAAGAACACATGTTTAAAGCAATTTTAATTTGCTCCAATTCATCAGAATTTTTATTATATAATCAATCATACAAGGAAAAATAAAACTTCTTAGATTTCTTATTAGTTTTGACTGTTAATTATACCACAAAATATAAACGAATTCTATTACACTAAATCCACAATTACTCGGTTATTTGGGGTTTTCATTGTTAAACACTAATACAGGAACTTAAGAAAACGTAACTACAACATTTCAGTACAAATGCGAAAACTATATAGTATATAATTTCATTTACTGAATCAAATTTTCAAAAAAGATTTGTATAAGTAGATGTACATGTATATGTAGTTGGCGGTTGGGTGGCTTTAATAAGAATAATATACAAGGAACAATGGATTAATACCAAAGAGGGAAACCCTATCATGCATGATTGCAGCCTGCATGCGCAATTTGCATAATTATAATGTAGACCAAATCATAACATATATGCAAAAGATACACTTCTATCCCATATACATACATGTAAATGTATTTATACATTGCTTTTGAAATGAGACATATGACATGCGAAACTTGTCACATTGAATCAGAACCGTCTGATTATTCTTATAAACCGATATATACAACGTAAATAAATCTGCGCCCTCTTTTGAAGTCTCATAAAACTTTCGTGTATTTTACGGATTCGTGTGTGTTATATATACACTTATATACAAGAACGCGCGTGGTTACGTAGATGTATACTTTGAAAATAAAATGCAGAATTTTCTTCGTGGAAAATGATATAACCACCACCGTCTTATATAACGAGTGACGACGATGACACACACGTCTTTATTATTAACGACAATCATAAATAACACCCAAATCTTGATGAAGGTGTTCCCATGCGAGTGATTTGATGTGATCCTCTTAAACCTTTATTCACGTCGCAAATTATATATAACTTGTGGAAAAAAGCAACTTGATCATATGTTTT
>OVAQ01001225.1:0-19883 GCA_900406345.1 Erysimum cheiri | reverse complement strand
ACATAGGTTGGGAGTGCCGCCGCAACCGATTTAATCATGACAGAGGTATTTTCTTTTTCTTCTTAAAAGTTGCAATCAACAAACTATTCAAAAAGTGATATTTCCAAAATATTTTTTTTTTCGAAAAGTAGCATTTTTAACAAGATTCCCTTACCTATATTCAATATTTTTACCAGGACATATAAACTTAACAATATTTTTAGTATAAATTTTGCATAATTTAAATTAGGAGATATTTTCTTTTCGTTCTCCAATAGTATAACTTTTAATGAGTTTCTTAAAAATAAATAATTAATATTTTAAAATCATTATAAGGAAAGCAAGTTGAAAACGTGTATAAATGTATTTTTGTTTTTATTCCTTTTTTTACACCAATATATTATTGTACAAAGAATAATATTCCTTTTAAATTTTCTAAAGTCAAAGCTGTCCTTTTCCTAACCTGCTCAATCAGTAACTTATTTGGTCCCATTCAACATGTGAACATAGATTGTGCAATCTTCTTGTCCCCGTGAGATGCAGTACATGTCGGGTAAACTATTTGAGGCTTATGCAATCTTCTTATCCCCGTGAGATGCAGTACATGTCGGGTAAACTATTTGAGGCTTAGGTTAAACTTCTCTATATCCAGACTTATGTCTATGGCTTTGATCTTTTAGGTCACCGTAAAGTTCGAGCTTTTAATCGAAAAATACGATGTACCATTCATAATTACCTAAACAAATGTGATGGAACTTGGGATGGAATTATAGGCAGTTTCACTTGTCACACAAACTCTGCGTTCACAAGGTGAAGCTTTTTTTTTAGTTATTCTATTTGGTTTCCGCTTCAATCACTTTCTGTGTTTCAGTTATTTTATTTAATTGTGTTTGGAGATACAAAGAAACTCGGCTGTAGACTACATGCACTTCAAAACTTGGCTTCAAACATTTTCATTATTTTTTTGGTAAAAAAACATTTTCATTATTATTATCTACTATACAATTTTTTTGGTAAAAATCTACTATACAATTAGTGATGATGTTCTCCTTTTCTTTTTCTCTTTCAACATGTGCGTACTATATTTCCAAATCATAAGTACATAATGTGAATTATTGAAGGATTTAAGTAGACGACACAGTCACATGAATAAGTTTTTTTTTTTTTTTTTTTTTTTTTTTTTTTTTTTTTTTTTTTTTTTTTTTTGTCATTGTAAATTTGGGGATTTCCAAATAATTTCGGGGTTAACAAAATAAATTATCTTGCAAGTTTTTTTTTGCTCTAGACACTTTATGTGTGTAATTTATGTTATATTTGTGTTTGGAGATCAATTAAATGCATTTCAAGAAGCAATCAAAGGGCAAGCTATTTAACCATAATACCTCGTACATTAAACAATCAAAGAGACAAATACCGGAAGCCAAATAGTATGCTCCTAAATAAATCAATCATGCAGTAGTTACATGCTCTAAAAATTCCACATCGGCTAGTAGATTCGTTATGACATCCGACCATAGGGTGGCTTGAACATCAATACTTCCTTTATTGATTCCCGGAAAAAGAGTGAGCTTGCCACTGATACTATTGGACGGTCCAGCTCGAACCGCTATAGGTTTGCCCCAACCGAAATCGTTGTTGTACACTTCGAACCGGGGAGAGCTTGCGATAACTACAGTATCGCCATCTACTCTACTGCCAAGGCCTGATTTTACGTTCATAACATTTCTAACCCAATCCTCTGCAAAACTTTTACAGTTTTCATTCGTTAGCGAACTCACTAGTTTATTTATTTGGAGAGCAGCCCAACCCAAGCCACGATCCAGCAGCTTTTCCGCGGTGGCTGTGGCTGATGTAATATAGACCATATTCCCAAAACAATCTTTCTCAAGAGGAGGAGTTACCCTCTGCCTCAAGTCCACCACTAGTTTGCAATACGTCTCTTGTTCTCGGCTCACACCATTATGTCTGATAATTGATCTCCACATATGTGCAGAAACCGCTTGAAGAGATGAAAATGTTCCCATGTCACTGGAGTCAACCTTAGCTTTGAGATCTAAAATGTTCTCCTTTGTGAAGTGAAAAATCCATTCTTTTGTTCTCTTCTCGCGGTTCCGTGGTGGCCTATCCGTCTCTGAAACCGGAATATGTATCGGGTAATCGATACCCTCGAGGAACCAACCTTTGAGAACAAGAGGCTTATGATTGAAGTAACCTGAACCAGTCGAGCAAATCATGGACCATGTGTGGAAGAAACCCCACATAGAAACTCCATCTGCCACCATGTGGTTGTAACAGTAACTGATGAACACTCCGTCCTTCATCTCGGTAACTTGTATAACAAGCAAGGGCACCGTGACACCATCACAGCTCCTAAAATCGTCAGCGGGAAAGAAGTGGTTCGTGATGAAATCGGGAACAGAGCCATCAGGCTGAAGAAAATCACTCACCGAGACAGATTCAGCTTCGGCGTGGAGAAATCTAGCGCCAGAGCCATCACAGTCAATGTGAAACGACACTGTCTCATCTTCAAGATTCTGCGTTTTGACGAGACGACCCGCGAAAGGGAAGTAGATATCTAAGGCAAGAGAGAGAGAGGTCTTTAGCCTAGAGATAAGATTGAAATCTGGATCGGGTTTGCGAAAGAGAAGACCTCTTTGAGCATAATCGAATTGAAGAAGACTAAGGTCAAATGGAGTAAGATGGATCTTAGTTCGACCGGATTGGTTGCTGTTTACGGGTCTAACAATGCTCGACGACACTAAAACTACCCCTCCTGCCATTTTTTGGTCTCTAATGTCAAGCTCTGAACGAAAAAGATAAAACATGGCCAATCTAAAATAGTAAACCAACCACATGCCAAAAGAAAGCAAATCCTATCCAATGTACGTAAGGATTAAATTATACCTTATCACCTAATTATAATTATACATAAAATTATCCCAATCTTATACTACCTTATAATTATGTCCATAAGTGATTAGTTTGAAAATTTTATGTACCAAATCTATCTATATAACCACCATATTAACTCACAATCAAAATTACTATGACTTTAATTTCAAAGCTAGCTTTTCGTTAGTATCTATACTATTAATCGCGCAGACATTTAAGGGTAACTGACGGAAATGTCCATGGTATTATACGATTTAATTAAATTTTATGAACAAAATAAAAAACGTAAAAGGGGCAAAATCGGCATTCTATATTACAGAAACGCGCGGATCTGACTGCGACCCGGTAAGATTGAGTTCGGATCGTGATTTCAATATTCGGATCTGGAGTAATGCCACGTGTACATTTTCTATTGGATTTCGTTTTTTTTTTAAACAAAGAAACAAAAAAGAAATAAATACTTTACACAATTTATGGAAACCATAATCCTAATAATTAGCACTTTCTATAACTAATATAATTCGTAATTAACACAGAAAATTATTGTTTCCGAAAATAAAGATGTTATTTCCTTAAAAAACAAATGCATTAATTTAAGTTTAAATTTGGAAAATAATGTAGAGATTTAAATTTATGATTCTTCTATCATCTTTATTTGATTTTATTTTAAAATTATCTCGAATTATCATATAATATATATGATTAATAAAAATGTACATTTTTTACTGCATATGTTGTGACTCAAATTTTTTAAAACGGAAATATATTCCTTAATCGATGAATTTAAAGTATTTAATACATACTCCCTCTGAATTTAAAGGATTGTTTTTCATAGAGATATTAATTGTGTTTATTCACGATCGCAGGTTAGGTGTATGGAGACAATGATATGAGTCGATGCATATAATGAGTGATCGTTTAACTGACCGGTAGGTGATATTTTATCTTTATTTTGTCGATTTTCTGATTTGTTATGAATCTATAATTTATATTATGTTTTTGATGTTTTCATGACTAATCATGGTTTTGAATCAGGAAGTACGATTTTAGTTTTTTTATGAGGTATGCTTTTATTGAATCTTAATACGTTTTATTCATAGTTTAGTGTACTTTATTTTGTTGTAAATAGGTAACAAATTATGGCTTATTCACACATCTTTTATTTTATAGTCTACATCCATGCGTGTGCGGAAGAATCGGTTTGAATCCGATAAGCAGGTTTTTTTTCCCCTATTTATCTACCTATATAATCTGATCTTATGAATTATGATTTTAAGAACATTATGTGTGATTTCTTGGTCATTTACTAATGGTATTAATTAATAGTGTTTATGATCGCAGCTTGAATTTGCATTCAAAGCATATTAGATTTGTAGATATAATGAAGTAAATCGATCCATACAATTTGTTGTTTCAACCGATCAACAAGTAATAATCTATATTACATCTAAAAGGCATAAAAAAAATGGGAGCTACTCAAGGTTTGTGGTTCTATCGTTTATTTGCTTTTGTAATTTGAATTCGATATACTAGGACTCTGATGAAAGTTCAAGGTTTTTTGTACGTATTTGCAACAGATTGTGGAGACACAGCATCCGATGAAAGCTCTTTTGGAGTAGAAGAATGGTTTAGCTTAAAGGATTTTCTCTAAAAATTTCTAGAAGCAACAGAGAAGTCATTCAACACCAACCAAATGTAAATATCTTTTATTATTTAGAATTCGTATCTTTTTTTTTTATTGGATTCTAATGACAATTTAATTAGTGATTTCAGGTGCATCGAGAAGCTTCTGGTTCGATTCGATATTGGGACATTGTCTCTAAATATTAAAAGACATTTACTGATGATAAGCACTTTTGAAAACAGTTTAAGGATTTTCAGATTTCAGAGAAGAGCTTGAAATCTGCAATTGAATCTATCAGAGGGAATCCATCAGAGGGAAGCAATCAGTCATTGACCAAGGTTGGTAACCACATTCGAGCTTGATAGTTAAACTTATATGTAGTGGATAAGAGTATTAATGATCATGTTTGACAGATCCGGAAGGGAAGTATGAGGCATTGGAGAAGTATGGAAAATATTTGACAGCAATGGGAGAGAAGGAAAACCCGATCCTGTGATTGGTATAGTTCTATTTATGCATTGGGTTTATGGGTTTCTTCTATTTCCCTTGTGGCAGTTTTTTTTTAGCTTCGGTTTGAGAAATACATAATCGGTTACTGGCCAGGTGCACTCTTCTTACTTATCATAAAGTACATGGATGATCAAAAGGGGAGGTGAAGTGGTTAACTCGCAGTCTGAGGAAGGACAACACACGACCACTCAGATGGGAAGCGAGCGGTTCACAGAGGAAGATTGGGGAAAAGAGAGTTACTTCAAGAACATTCAAGTATACGTTCAAGTATAACTGAAGAGAAGATAAATTTCTTTAAAGAACATGGTCCCATGTGTATACTGAAATGAAATGATCACATTAATTATTTGTATTTGTTTTGTATAATGTATATGAGTGGTACTTTGTTTTCAGTGACCTGTGTTCTTGCTTTGTCTGTATATAACAAAACATGAAGATGAGACTTTTTGGTTTTGGATCCTCATTGATCGATCACTCATGTTTAACAGTTATCTATTACAATTATAATCTCATTAGACGAATATAATAAACAACAAAGCCAAGTTTAATAATTTTAAATTATCATTTTTATCTAAGCCCATAAGTAAGTTAGAATTTACAATTTAGAGATTCGCTTACAAATCTTTTTAGAGATTAGTTTACAAATCGATTTTACTAATCTTACCTAAAATAATCTAATTATAAAATTTATGTCGTCATTGATGGACAAAATCTAAACCCGATTTCAAAGCCATTTATAATATCCAAACACTAATATACACGTTATTAGGAAAGCAATTTAAATTTATATCTCTATATTTTAGCAACTACCATAACTAATAGATTTTGAAAATAGTAAAAACAGATCGAAGCATTTAATAAATTTTCTTAAAATAACTTTTCAAATTTATACTCGGATTATACTCGGATTTATTATGGCCACATTTTTTGGATTTGATTAGTAACTTACTCTCTATGTCACGGATGTTTGTTATGTCAATTGAGCGAAATTCATGGTCTGTTTCCAAGTCGATATGATCTGAAACTTAAGATCAAAGGAAATATTAACAAGTAATCAACGACAAATTAGGAAATGTATATATATATTTTCTAAGCAACCTTTTCTGTACAGTATTTATTATAAAATATATATATTCTCTTTATACACTATATTTGGATTATTAGGAGCATATTCCTATTCTCAAACTAAATATTACGTAACTAATGAGATTGTATTGAAATATCTTTTTATCAAACCTAAAAAATTATCTATGAATCAGCCGACTTCTTTTTTAGTATAAATATTGTAGTGATCCATATTATCCTCAGTTCACCAAAAAAAACTCTAAAGCTCATCTCCAAAACCGAAAAGTGGTAAACATAAAAAATATGGATACACGTGCTGGTCACCTAAATATGGATATACGTTTATGGAAATGATATTATTTCCTTTAAAATTTGATCCGGAATCTTAACTAAAAAATGTAACATTTAATTAATTCAAAAACAGTTTCCGGAAATATTGATTTCGTTAAGATATTTTAATAATTCAAAATTTTTTTGTATTTAAAGAATAGACATTAAATCTGTTTTGGAGCATTTATCAAAATTTGAATATTAGAAAAGAAATTATCAGACATTTAGAGACAATGTCCCAAAAAGTACATGGTATTTATTTTAGATCCGATTGAGCAGGAAATTTGATTTATAAGACATCCAAATTTAAAATTTACGTATACGGGTTATGGAGCAGACATTTAGAGACAACGCCACAAAAAGTACATGGTATTTATTTTAGATCCGAATGACCATAAATTTTGATTAATTAGACATCCAAATCTAAAATTTATGTATACGTGTTATGGAGCAGACATTTAACTAGAGACAATGTCGAAAAAAGTACATGGTATTTATTTTAGATCCGATTGAACATGAAATTTGATTTCAGACATCCAAATTTAAAGTTTACGTATACGTGTTATGGAGCAGACATTCAGAGACAATATACAAAAAGTACATGATATTTATTTTACATCCGACTAATAAGAAAATTTGATTTATCTGACATCCAAATTTAAAATTTACGTATACGGGTTATGGAGCAGACGTTTAGAGACAACGTCACAAAAAAGTAAATGATATTTATTTTAGATCTGAATGAGCATAAAATTTGATTTATCATACATCTAAAATTAAAATTTATGTATACGGGTTATGAAGTAGATATTTAGAGACAATGTCCAAAAAAGTACATGGTATTTGTTTTAGATCCGACTGAACAAGCAATTTGATTTCTCAGACATCCAAATTTAAAATTTACGTATACGGGTTATGGAGCAAGCATTTAGAGACAACGTCACAAAAAATTACATGGTATTTATTTTAGATCCGAATGAGCAGAAAATTTGATTTATCAGACATCCAAATTTACAATTTACGTATACGGGTTATGGAGCAGACATTTATAGACAATGTCCAAAAAAAACATGGTATTTATTTTAGATCCGACTAAGAATAAATTTGATTTATCAGACATCTAAATTTAAAATTTATGTATACGGGTTATGGAGCAGACATTTAGAGACAACGTCACAATAAAGTACATGGTATTTATTTTAGATTTGAATGAGCATAATATTTGATTTATTATACATCCAAATTTAAAATTTAAGTATACAGGTTATGAAACAGACATTTAGAGACAATGTCCAAAAAAGTACATGGTATTTATTTTAGATCTGAATGAGCAAAAAATTTGATTTATAAGACATCTAAATTTATAATTTACGTATACGGGTTATGAAGCAGACATTTAGAGACAATGTCACAAAAAAGTACATGGTATTTATTTTAGAACCAAATGAGGAAAAAATTTGAGTTATGAGACATCCAAATTTAAAGTTTACGTATACGGGTTATGGAGCAGACATTCAGAGACAATATACAAAAAGTACATGATATTTATTTTAAATCCGACTAAGAAGGAAATTTGATTTATCTGACATCCAAATTTAAAATTTACGTATACGGGTTATGGAGCAGACGTTTAGAGACAACGTCACAAAAAGTACATGGTATTATTTTAGATCTGAATGAACAGAAAATTTGATTTATTAGACATCCAAATCTAAAATTTATGTATACGTGTTATGGAGCAGACATTTAGCTAGAGACATTGTCGAAAAAAGTACATGGTATTTATTTTAGATCTGATTGAATAGGAAATTTGATTTATCAGACATCCAAATTTAAAGTTTACGTATACGGGTTATGGAGCAGATATTGTAAGACAACATCATAAAATAGTACATGATATTTATTTTAGATCCGAATGAGCAGAAAATTTGATTTATGAGACATCCAAATTTAAAATTTACGTATACGGATTCTGGAGCAGATATTTAGTGACAATGTATATAAAAGTACATGGTATTTATTTTAGATCCGACTAAACAGGAAATTTGAATGATTCGACATCCAAATTTAAAATTTACGTATACGAGTTATGGAGCAGACATTTAGAGACAACGTCACAAAAAAGTACATGATATTTATTTTAGATCCGAATGAGCATAAAATTTGATTTATTAGACATCCAAATCTAAAATTTATGTATACGTGTTATGGAGCAAACATTTAGCTAGAGACATTTTGCGAAAAAAATACATGGTATTTATTTTATATCCGAATGAGCATAAAATTTGATTTATCAGACATCCAAATTTAAAATTTACGTATACAGGTTATAGAGCAGACATTTAGAGACAATGTCCAAAAAAGTATATGGTATTTATTTTAGATCCGACTGAGCAGGAAATTTGATTTATAAGACATCCAAATTTAAAATTTACGTACACGCGTTATGGAGCATACATTTCGAGACAACGTCACAAAAAAGTACATGATATTTATTTTAGATCCGAATGAGCAGAAAATTTAATTTATCAGACATCCAAATTTAAAATTTACGTATACGGGTTATGGAGCATACATTTAGAGACAATGTCAAAAAAAAGTATATGATATTTATTTTAGATCCGACTGAGCAGAAAATTTGATTTATCAGACATCCAAATTTAAAGTTTACGTCTACGGGTTATGGAGCAGACATTTAGAAAAAATGCCCAAAAAAGTATGTGGTATTTATTTTAGATCCGAATGAGCAGAAAAATTGATTTATCAGACATCCAAATTTAAAATTTACGTATACGGGTTATGGAGCAGACATTTAGAGACAATGTCCAAAAAAGTACATGGTATTTATATGAAATGCCATTGTTATATAGAAAATTGAAGAATAAAAAATATTGAAACTATTTTGTTTCTTATTGAATATGGGAGATGATGGATTTGCTGTCTCAAGAAATTTAAAAAAGTAAAAAATATGGGAAAGAATGGATTTGCTATCTCGAAATGTACATGTCTATATAGTAGAAAATTGAATTCTTTTTTTCTATTTAAAATAATTTTGCGTAATTAGAATCAAAACTATTTTGATTACAAAAAAAATCATTAAAAAATAGTTATTAACACAAAACAATACAATTAAAGTCTAACCATTATCTTACGTATATGGGTGAGAAATACAAACATATAATTTGGATGATGTAAAATATTATTTAACTATTTTAAATAAATACATGATGAAAATTACATGTAACATGATGAGAATTACTTGTAACGGGATAAGAATTATGGATAATGGGTTATATTACGAGTGATAAGAATTACAAGTAACAAAATGAAACTTATGGATAGCATATTGGGAATTACGGGTAACATGACATGATTCAAAATTTCATGTAGCTAAATTTAATTCTCTTTTTTTTAAAAACGACTGCTAAATTTAATTCTTAACTCACTAATTTAGGTAATGATCAATTTCGAAATGGGTAATAGTCTATACTTCAGGACGAATTTTTTGGAAATTTGGGTATTTTTAAAACATAATATAGAAATTTTAGAAAATAGAAAACCTTTAATATACATTTCCAAATTAGTAATAAATTGAAAAGGAACAGTTATAAGACTCAAAATTTCTAGCGAATATGAGAGGGAATGGATTCTCGGTCTATAAATAGACAGAGCTACATTGTAAAAATTTATATTCTTCTTTTTTCATTTAAAATAATTTTGTGTAATTAAAAACTAACTTTTTATTACAACAAATCATAAAAAAAATATTAACACAAAATGATACAATTAAAACAAAAATATTATCTTACCTAGACGGGTAAGAAATAAATATATATAATTTTTTAAGGAAAATACTATTCCGAAATATTATCTATAAATGCAAGATGAGAATTACGAGTAACGAGATGAAAATTACAGATATCGGGATGAAAATTACGGATAACGGGACGGGAAGTATGGATAACGAGATATAGATCAAACCAACCACTAATTCGGTTTATATTCATTCTCGGTCTAATCGCTGGATTTATCCGAATTTTAAATTATTGATTAACACTCAAATACTGATAAACCAAAATGACATAAATTTAGATTATGAATGTTATATTAAATCAAAGTATCTACATTTATATCCTCGTCCGTACGTGCGAATCCGAATCTAGATTTGTTAAATACTTTGTAAACAAACACAAAATTAACTTCTTCATAAGGATACACACAATCATATTCTGACTAATCTCAGTTATTCAACCTATAACAATTCTTATTTGGATTAGTCTGAATCAAACTGACCAATCTCAATTTTTATATTGTATAAAATCAATTACGGTAAACAGTTTTTATACGAACTACTAAACTTAATTTTATACATATCCCCGCACGTACGTGCGGGTCAGAATCTAGTAATTCTTTAAGGATCAGAACAATTTCAAAGCCTTACCCTATTAGAAAAAAGAAACCTGTGTGAGGATTTATGTTTTTCTCTTACATGTCACGAGAATTGTTTTTGGCATTTTTTTGCAAGTAAACTTGAAATTTTGGTCTTTCTTATATAATATACTTAGCTTAAATAGAATGAGAAACTTCACAAATCTTCTAATATAGGTACTTTTTTCGGTGGAAGAGATCAAAGTAATTAACATGGACTACATACAATTTAAGACTATAATTATTTAAAATTTTCATATTTTGTTTTTTAATGGAATAAAATAACTCTGTAGTGTTTTTTTTCTTCTATAAACAACAATATAAATAATAAATATACGTACGGCTAAAAATAAACGAATACATTGGATAAGATTTGCTTTCTGCTTTTAGATTGGCCATGTTAAACTTTTTTTTCCCTTCAGAGCTTCACATTATATTACAGGCTAAAAATGGCAGGAGAGGTAGTTTTAATGTCGTCGAGCATTGTTCAACCCGTAAAGAGCAACCAATCCGGTCGAACTAAGATCCATCTTACTCCATTTGACTTCAGTCTTCTTCAATTCAGTAGTCCTCAAAGAGGTCTTCTCTTTCCAAAACCCGATCCCAGTTTCAATCTCATCTCTCGGCTAAAGGCCTCTCTCTCTCTTGCCTTAGATATATACTTCCCTTTCGCGGGTCGTCTCGTGAAGACGGAGAATCTTGAAGACAATACGGTGTCGTTATTTGTAGACTGTGATGACTCTGGCGCTAGATTTCTCCATGCCGAAGCTAAATCAATCTCGGTGAGTGATATGCTTCAGCCTGATGGTTCTGTTCCTTGTTTCCTAAATGACTTCTTTCCCCGCAACGGTTTAAAAAACTGTGGTGGCGCACCCGAGCCCTTGCTTGTTGTACAAGTCACCGAGATGAAGGATGGAGTATTCATCGGTTACAGTTACAGCCACATGGTGGCAGACGGAGTTTCTATGTGGGATTTCTTTCATACTTGGTCCAAGATTTGCTCGAGTACTGGTTCATGTTTCAATCATAAGCCTCTTGTTCTTAAAGGATGGTTCCTCGAGGGGATCGATTACCCCATCCATATTCCGGTTTCAATGACAGAGAGGCCGCCACCACCAAGCCGTGAATCTTCTTCCGTGCACACTACGAAACATTGGATGCTTCACTTCACAAAGAAGAATGTTTCAGATCTCAAAGCTAAAGCCAACAGCGAGGTTGCCTCCAGTGACTTGGTAATTTCATCACTTCAAGCGGTTTCTGCACATATGTGGCGATCAATCATCAAACACAGTGGTCTGAGCCAAGAACAAGAGACACAATTCAAACAAGCTGTGGACTTGAGGCAGAGGCTAAATCCTCCGCTTGAGAAAGACTGCTTTGGGAATATGGTCTATCTTGCATCAGCCGTAACCACCGTGGAAGAGCTGCTGGATCGTGGTTTGGGTTGGGCTGCTCTTGAAATAAAAAAACTAGTGAGCTCGCAAACGAATAAAAACTGTAAAAGTTTTGCAGATGATTGGGTTAGAAATGTTAAGAACCTAAAATTAGGCACTGGCAGTAAAGTAGACGGTGATACTATACTTATCGCAAGCTCTCCCCGGTTCGAAATGTACAACAAAGATTTTGGTTGGGGCAAACCTATTGCAGCTCGATCTGGACCGTCGAGTAGTCTCAATGGAAAGCTTACACTTTTTCCAGGAATCAATGAAGGAAGTATTGATGTTCAGGCTACCCTACGGTCGGATGTACTAGTGAACCTACTAGCTGATGTTGAATTTTTAGAGCATGTAACTACTGCATGATTGATTGATTTAGGGACAGATATACTCTTCGGCTTCCAATATTGGCCTCTTTAGTTCTATAATGTATGGTTCTGGCTAAGGTTATGGTCTTGATCATTGCTTCTTGAAATGCATTTTTTATTGATATCCAAAACGGAAAGTAAACACAGAAAGTGTATATAAAGCAAACGAAAACAAGCAGGACAAGGTGACACTGCCGACAATTAATCCATATATTTGTCCACCCCAAGTTCCATCATTTCATATTCTTCTATCAAAAGCTCGAACATTTCAGTTACCTAAAGATCAAAGGCATACCATATAAAGGTACATTAGGCTGTATCGGATTTCAGTTACTCATGTTCCTTACCGTGATAGTAAAGTTACTCGGTTATTGCAGGTTCATTTCTACCTTTGCACTTTTAGATCCTAATATGCACTATACAAAGAATTTGTAAGTGTATATCTTTACTGGAATGTAACTTTAAGTGTAAAATTTCCATTAAAGATGTCTTTTACATTGCTGCAGGATTCTCTTGGTGGAAATAGTAGAACAGTCATGATAGGTAAACTTCTAAGTTGTACGAGTCAATTCCCTGAAAATCTCATATCAGTTCACAAATTCATATCAATTCCTTGTTTTGTTCTTGTTTCGATCATAATCTGTTTCTTTTCTTTCCAGTGACTACCAATGGTCAACCACCAACTAGACAGGTATCAAGAACTCCTAATTTAGATATGGATTCGTCATCCTGCACAAGTATCAACTGTTTCCTTTCTTAGCTTTTGCAGATGAACGAAAAAACTCTTCGGAGATGGCTTGATAACGAGCTAGAGGTTGTGACAAAAGTACATCAAGTTCGTTTACAATATGAAAAGCAAATTCAAGTGTGCGTCTTCAAAACACTGTTTCAGTCATGTTGTTAACTGCGAAATTTCTCCTGTGTATATTATATTATTATCTAATCAATAATCTACTCTTGTTGCATATAGCCGAGCTGCATTGGCTGAAGAGTTAACCTCGTTGAAACAAGAGATGGAGTTTCCTTCAAGTCCCCATCAGGAGGAAAATGGACAGTTCAGGTACAAGATTATACTTGAAAATGCCTCAGTACCTTAAACTATGAAGTTGCTTCGCAGTGAATTGATGAACTTTATGTCCTGTATGATTTTTATCACCAAACACAAGATTGGAGAGAATAGCTTCTATTGAGAGAATGTTGGATGTTTCCTCAAATGCTCTCAGAGGCAGAGGAAAGAGAGCATAGCCTAAATATTAATACTCATCAAAGCACTATGGAGATAATAATGCTAGTGACCCATCATATCTCCATCTTCTTATCATCGAACAACAAAAGCATCTAAAATACGCTGGGCCAGGTATAGTCAATGTCTCAGTGAGAGAATCAGAAGCTTTATTAGAAGAAACGAGGAAGATGAAAGCAATGAAGAAAATGGGACATAGTAGGAAGCTATGGAAGTGGAAGAGAAGTCACCATCAATGGCTGCTTCAGTTTAAATGGAAATGGCAGAAACCATGGAAACTCTCAGAGTGGATAAAGCATAACGATGAGACCTCTATGCTCTTCATGTCTAAGACTCATGATGATAATGATCACTCGTTTTCTGAAAATGTTAATAGAAAATCTAGAGTGTGTAGTTCCTCGATCCGAACCATATCTTCATTATTTATATCTTGATTAGTTGTCTCCACCATTCAATCTTGACCAGTTGACCTCATCGACCTCCCAATACCACCAAGTTAATCCTAACGGTTTCTGCTCTTTCTAAGACCAAAATTTTTGAATAACCACTCCGGCTTGTATGAAGCAATGACTTGTGCTATTGCCAATCCAAACAACACCCCAAGAGCATATCCTATAGCCACTGCTTTCCAGCTCAACATCTCTCTTTCTTCTTCTTCTTCTTGCGCGTATCCGTTCGCGTTCACGGGATCACACCGTGGAAGTGGATAACCGCAAAGACCAAAATTGTTCAAGAACGACTCCCGCGGAAAAGTCTCGAATTGACCAACCTCAGGAATCTGACCAGAAAAATGATTGTTGGACAAATCGATTTCTGTAAGCATAGTAAGCGCTGACATCGCCAGAGGGATGCTCCCATCGAGGTTATTGCTTGAAAGATCAAGAATGTTTAAACCTCTCAGATCACCTACCTCGTCTGGAATCGAACCAGATATAAAGTTATGACCCAAATTGAGGACAAACAATTTGGTACAGTATTGTTGCTTAGATTGAGGATGGCGAGATTCTCTAACCGGCCGATCCACCTTGGAATCTGACCGGTTAACCGGTTATTCGACAGAGAAACCCACATCAGTTTGGTACAGTAACTTAAACCGGAAGGGATTTCACCGGTTAAGTAGTTGAAATCGAGAATCAGAGTCTCTAAAGTCTTGACATACATGAGCTCCTGAGGGATCTCTCCTTCTAACATATTCAGCCATAGCTTCAGATCTCGAAGCTTTAACAAAGAGCCTAAGCTCGAAGGAATGGTCCCGGAGAGGTAGTTGAAGCTCAGATGAAGCGAAACGAGCTCAGAACAGTTGCTTAAACTCGGTGGAATCTTCCCGTTGAAGAGATTGTTCTGTAGGTAAAGCTCTTGGAGAGTGTTTTTAGGGTTCCGGCAGAGATTTGGGAGAATCGAACCGGAAAAATTGTTGGAGCTGAGATCTAGCGTTAGCAACGAAGCGGATAGATTCGTCAGAGATTCCGGTAATTCGCCGGAGAAGTCGTTGAAAGACAGATCGAGTACATTGAGACCTCTCATCTTCAGTAACGTATCAATCGGTAACGTACCGGAGAAGTTATTACTTGACAGCACTAGTGATTTCAGGAGACAACAAGAACCAAGGCTAGTTACAGGACCCGAAAGAGAGTTCCTTGATAGATCCAAGATGGTTAAAGAAGCAGAGCAATTGAAGGCAGCAATGGAGCCACTGATGTTTGAGTTTGAGAGAAACAGAGACTCTAATCCGGTTAGAGACATTAGAAATGCAGCCACAGCACTGAATTCTACGTTGAGAGGCTTAGAACTTAGATCAATGGAAGTTATAACCTTGTCGTCTCTGCACGTGACGCCATCGAAGGTACACGGGTTCTTATTGGAAGACCAGTCTGGGAGAAGACTCTTGTCAGGAAGAACGTTTTTGAAGATTATAAGCTGACGGACTTCTCTGTACAGAGACTGTGATGGTGAAGCTTGAAATGAAAGAGAGAAGGAGACGAAGAAAAGAGGTGTTACAGAGAGAAAGAAGCTTGAAAAAGTCTTCATTCTCGAGAGTTTTTGAGAGAAGTAGAGAAGATGAAAGGGGAAATCTAGGGTTTTGGTTTCACCATTAGAGAGAGATTTAGAAAAGCTTAAAGAGAAGAGAGTCAAAAGACAGAAAAAGGAAGATGAAAGAAGGTGCACTCACACCTGCCAATGCTGCCATGTTACCTCTTCTTCTGATTATTAGTCGCCCTGGACTTTTGGAATAAACGGGTTATTCGGTTCGGTTTAATCGGTTTTTCGGTTTATTCGGATTTTTAAAATTTTGCCGAATTGAGCCGGATTAAAATTCGGTTCGGGTTATTCGGTAATCGGTTTATTCGGTTCGGTTTTAGAGTTTTAAATCAATTCCAAAATAAACCGAAATTTTTTACAATTCGGTTTTTTTAAACCGAAATACCAAAAAAAAAAACAGGCCCATCCAATTAAAAACCCAACAAACAAATTTTAGTAATTGTAATGGGCTTGTATTTTAAAAAACCCATCCAATCTTAAATCACTCTCACATAATAATATTTCAAAATACAAGCCCAACAGCTCATTAACAATTAGGGTTTTGCTAATGGTGACAAAGAGGCATGAGCGGTGGCCATGGATGGCGACGGCGGCGGTGCATGAGCGGCGGCCATGGATGGAAACGGCGGCGGCCTCCGTATCTAACCCGACCAGATCTGTAACCTACCATCACGAAAACCCTAAATAAAACTGAATCAATCAACCCTAACCCTAAAACTTAAATGACTCAAATCGAAACTAATAACCAACGAAATGACAATACACAAACCCCAGAATAACAAATCATCAAAGGATTAAGCGTTGTTGAAGAACAAGAGCTTACCTCTGAAATTTTTGGCTTAGGGTTTCACCGAGAGACGAGACGGATTCGGAGATGATCGAGGAGATGTTGTCGATGATGCAGAAGACGAATTGACGATGAAGAAGACTCGATTTGATTCAGTACAAGACCGGAGAAGATGAACGGAAGAAGTTGAGTGGTTTCGCGTTGCCGAGAGAGAGAGAAACAGAGATCGAACTCTAAAAAAAAGAAAGGGGAAAATGGGCTTAGGTTTAGTTTTAGGATTATATATGTGTGCTAATTCTCGGTTTAGGTTAAACCGAACGGTAACCGAGTACCGAACCGTCCATAACCGATTCCGAATCTCAGCCCTCTATTCATTCAATTCGGTTTGCCCCTTCTAATTGGACAATAACCGAGAACCGAAACATTCGGTTTTTTCGGTTTGGTTTCTTCGGTTTACCTCCAAAAGTCCAGGACGAATTATTAGTATAAAAATATTGATTCATACATGTGTTCAAACGAAATAATTAATGCAAGATGATAAAGATAATAAATAAAATAATCGCATAAGTTGAGTTTGAAAAATGAGGTCTTTGTCCCCTTTAAAGTGTGAAGCAGCATTTAAATAGTCACCCGAATCGAGGAAAAATTATTGGATCAAAGTTACGTTCAAATGATTATCATAAATCCGCACATGTTGAGAGATCAATAAAGTCAAGTGATCATAATTTTACAGTTTTGGTGTCACATGTTATTATATCGTATATAAATTTTAATTACAGAAAGAAAAAAAGAAAAAAAAAAAGTAAAGTAGAGTGGATTCCGGATGATCACTTGACTTGATGGTGGAACTAGTGAAAATTATTGGATCAAAGTTAAGTTCAAATGATTATCATGTCCTCATCTACTTACTTATTTTTAGACTGAGCTTGATATACACTTACACTATGAATGGTCGGCAAAACAAAACTATATGATATTGGTCCTTGAAATGATTTGCAGCCAAGTGTATTTTTTCCTCTTGATTCCCTTAGTACGTTAAAGTGTGAAGCAGCATTTAATAGTATATTTTAAAATAGCTGAATAAATCTAGATTCCCTAACCAAATAATCTGCCTGTATAGAAAAGTCCATTAGCTTTGGCGCCGAATATAAACAATCTCAACTTGGTTTACCATGTTCGTGGTTTACGTTATCCCCACCGCCCAAAATTTGACTTCTTTCCAAGTTGCTTAAACAAACATAAACTTTATAAATTTGAGAATATCCCCTCCCCATCTTAAGAAAATTTACACTTTTACTTATTTTCCCAAGTTTGGAACCTTTCAAAAACACACATACATGTATCAGAGGAATTTATCGTTATCTTCACTCATCACAGCGCTCTCCTTAATATCTTGAATCATTTTGATCACTTTTTTCATCCTAGGCCTTTGCTAGTAATAAGCTTCTAAGAGCATAAGCAGTGGTAAAATTTTAGAGAGGTTGTGACTAATAAAAAATTAAAAAGTAATGGAATAGTGTAAAAAACTTGAGGAATATGAGGAAAGAGAGTGTTTTTTGAGTAAAAATATGAGTGTTTTTGAATATAAAATTAATAAAGTTTGAGTAAAAAGAGGAGATTGTTGTTATGATTGGAGAGAGGGGTTTTTATTTGAGAAGTTTTTGGAGAGAGTTTTTAGAAGATAGTGGGTGTGTTTAAATATAAAATTAATAAAAGTTGAGTAAAAGGATGAAAGAGAAGGTATAAAGTTGAGTAAAAGGAAGAGAGAGTGTGTATTTCTATTTTTTTAATACCTCTTGCAACCGATCGGTTGTTGCATTGCCCATGCTCTAAGGATATATACATATCAAATAATAAGATTCTTAGGATCATTCACTCAGGTAGAGTCAATAAGTCAGAAGCAAGTTGAACAGACAAATTGTCAACATTCTCTATTCCACTACTTTCAAATAATCCAAATTGTAATAAAAATCGACAATTTCTCATCTAATAATTGACACAATATGGGTCAACTTGTTGGACCATATGTAGTAAACAAACGAACAAGATATAATAAGGATCAATTTTCACTCGTTAGAGATACACATGCATAAAGTTTCAGAATCTCAATCTACCTTGTAAATATTATGTCTTCTTCAAATGTGAAAATAAAAATTGAAGGAATTATTGCGGATAATACTGCTCAGTGTCCATATATCTATGAGTCAGCAGAAATCTAATAAAGAATATCAACATCACTAGCTAAAGTTTTTAGTGAGACATAATTTAATGATATTGGCTACTCTTAAATTGTCTTACCCATATAGCCAAAAACTGGTGCTGATCATTATGGATTAGTTGAGTTAGCTTGATGACAGTGACTAACAAATTAATTTGACTAGACTAACATAAGATAATTGACCACTTGTTAACATATAAACTAAACCAAACATTGTAACGAAAATCCTAAAATTTGATTTAATTGGCTATGAAGATTTAGATTTGCATTCTCCATATAGATAATCCGATATCACTTTGAATATATAATTAAACTTTAATAAATCAACTAAATAGATTAGTTTGACTATAAAAAAAAAATTTCTTTGTTTGAGCTCATTGTTGCTTTTAGCATTTTTTTATTATATTTTATCAATCAATATGTTTTGGGCTACCGGTCCTTAGTCTTCTCAAAACAAGGTAAATAAATTTTCTTCTCTATCAACGAACCTAGAACAATAGTCTTCTTCTTTCAGAAAGTTACAAAAACCTAACTAGTACCAAGGTATGTGCTTTGCATTTAACTTGACATCTACACAATGTTTGTTCCAAATTTCAATGTCGATATTTTTGTTGGAGTGAATCAATGGAATATATCCATCCCCGTTCCCAAGACCACAGTCAGAATTATCATTGTGGAAGATAATCGTCCCTATCACCGACAAAGACGACATCGATCGTCATCATGATCTACATACAAGAACATATATAGTTGAAAAATATATATATAAGCACAAGTCTTTTTTTTTTTTGTCAACTGCATGTATTGATTAGCTTAAGCAAGCCAATTTGGCGGAATGTGATTTACATAAGTAACGCAGTGCGGCAGGACACGAACATTTCGTGCCAACTTATCCGCTTGAACATTCTCGCTTCATTTTATTAGAGATAAAGAGAAGGATGAAAATTCTTCCCTATCGGAGGC
>OVAQ01001224.1:4863-19888 GCA_900406345.1 Erysimum cheiri | reverse complement strand
CCTAGTTAACATTATTTACACACAAACCCAGCTGATCGCTGAGAGACTCTGTGTCGTAAAAACCTAACTTGGGAGATTTGTGCATTCGCAAAATAAAAGTTATATTCACTCTCAGACCATTAAGATTGAACCCTCTGAATTTCAGACATGGCGGCAGCTTTAGCTTCCACACTCTCCAGAGGTACTCCGACTCCTTTTTATCGCCACTAGCTAATCCCAATTTTGGGTTATATTATTACTGTATTATAGTATTTGATTAAGTTTTACTTCTTTCAATAAAATATGTACTCGATACCATTAGATCTCTTATGCAACATTGATTATTAGGAACCTCCGTATGAGCTTTAAGTTTCGAAATGAGATAAAATCTTCCACACTCTTGTGAGCTTTGGGTTCGTGAAATGCAGACTCAATAGTAAAGCTTTTCTTCTTGGTATGAATTCACTAACCCATGTCCAACTAACTCTCTTTTGCCAAATTTCATCTTCTTATGTGAGCAGGCCGTTCATTGCTAGGAGGTCTTAGCAATGCTTTCTCTGGTTTGATGAATTCCTCCAATGGAATGATGAATGGAAACATCCTCTCTCAGGTCAAGCCTCTTCACTATTATGTTGCAAAACTTTTTTTTTCTATACATTTAGAGACAAACATGTGAATTGTGTCCTGATGATTTCCAATTAATTTACAGCAGCAACAAAGGACATTTATCCAAATGGGGACGATTCTCAGAGCTGTAGACAACTCGGGTGCAAAGGAAGTTATGTGCATTCAATCCCTGAAAGGTAAGAAGGGAGCAAGACTTGGCGATATCATTGTTGCTTCAGTGAAAGAGGCGATACCAAAAGGTAAAGTGAAGAAAGGGATGGTCGTGTACGGTGTGGTTGTGCGTGCTGCCATGCAGAAAGGGCGTGTTGATGGAAGCCAAGTCAGGTTTGATGACAATGCAGTTGTAATTGTGGGCATTAAGGATAGGAAGAAGAAAATAATGGAGTATAACCAACCCACTGGTACCCGAGTGTTTGGTCCTGTCCCTCATGAGATGCGCCTCAGAAAACAGCTCAAGATCCTTACTTTGGCTCGGCACATTGTTTGAGAAACAACAAAACACCAGTTATGATCTCTTTATGTCACTCTGATCCATCCATCATCACTTAGGTTTCTGCTTTTGATTTATTTAACTCTTTTAACTTCTTTCTTTTCTTGTTAATTCTATAGACTTCAGAGGCCTTATCCAAACACTTATGATCTCTTATGCAACTCCAATCCTCCCGTCAGTTAGGTTTCAGTTTGACTCCTTAAACCCTGACTTTTTCTTGTCTAGTCTAAAGATCTATGGTAGTAAAAAGCAAGGGATATAAATTTACCAACCCCGCCACTTTAAAACCCCCATGACGAAATTAGAGATTGGTGATCAATAATACTTTTTACATATCAACAACAATTACTCTACTACAACAAGTATCTATATGTAAAGAAGAAAATAAATAGCAGAAAAGTATTCAGGTTAAGTGACATCATTTTCAATTACAATTCCCTTAAGCCACATCTCCAATATTACAACATATCCACCTATTTTTTTATAAAGATCCCAAAATAAAAATTATTACGAAAAAAATAAACATTTCTTCTCTATTCTTCTTCTTATACATAACAAACATACACGTTTAAGTCCATNATCCACCTATTTTTTTATAAAGATCCCAAAATAAAAATTATTACGAAAAAAATAAACATTTCTTCTCTATTCTTCTTCTTCTTATACATAACAAACATACACGTTTAAGTCCATGAGAAAAAGGAATGGACTTTTATCTATGCATCATCTCCATCATCATCAAGGTCTTAATTCTTCTTCACCCAACATTTCACTTCTTATTTTTATGTAAACTTGTTGAAATTTTTATAAAAAATAAGAAATAATAAAATTATAATAGTGTAAGAGCTGGAGCGTACACCGTTTCATGATCTGGTCCTCAACTTTCTTTGAGCTTTCAAGTCGACCACTATGATCGAGATATTGTCTTTGCTTCCCTTCTGAAGAGCGAGTTTGGAGAGATAATCAGCTGCGGCTTGGCACGCGTGGTCTTCCCCTACGCCTCTCTCAGCTAAAGGCAATGCTCCATTCTTCTTGTGCCACATCAAGATCCGTTTCCTTGCAAAATCGCAAGCTTCTTGGTTACTCATTACGTCCCAAAGGCCATCACTGGCCAATATAAGACACTTATCTTCTCTAGCTCGTGGCATAAACGTCACTTCGGGATCTGGTATTACATATGGCTCCAGATATTCATCACCTGAAAACAAAAAAACCCCACTTTGAGGAGATCTAATGATTTTGCAGAGACTGTAACAGGTAGTAATGATCCTCATCTCTAAATAAGGTTACTGAATGTTCAATTTATCGACAATGTTGACCTATAGAGCTCGCTTAAGATTTCTGTCACTGAGCAAGATTGAAGAAAAAGTGCAAGTTTAACCTACCGATGGANAAATGTTCAATTTATCGACAATGTTGACCTATAGAGCTCGCTTAAGATTTCTGTCACTAAGCAAGATTGAAGAAAAAGTGCAAGTTTAACCTACCGATGGACCTGGACATGGCAAGAACGCCAGAAACACGAGCACCTTGCCATTGTATGACTTTTCCTCCAGATTTTTCTATTCTTGCATACTCGTCCTCTCTATCTGGCTGCAGAGAAAGGGTAAGAAATTTCATGAATGAGATGTAAGGACTAAGGAGCTTTCTCAGATTGTGTTAAATTATTATTGAGGGAAAGAGGAGATTTTTTACTTTGTGATCAACTGATAAAGGCATGGAGTCTTTGCCTCGGAGTAAAACCGCTCTTGAGTCACCACAGTTTGAGACTATTATATGCGATGAACAAACTAGAGCAACCACAGCAGTTGATCCGACGGTTTCAGGGGAAACAGCTTCAAGAACCATCTTATCAGAAGAATCAACAACAGGTCTGTTGATTTTCCCTTTAACCTCACCATCGACCTTAAGGTAACAATCTGCAAAGACTTTCTCCCACTGGACCTGCCTACCCTCGCCAGTGTTCCTCCTACACAATTCCTCTTTAATCCGTTCGATTTCCTCAGCCAAAGCAAAATGGATTCTATCATGACAATAGTCAGCAACCTGCAAGAATCCCATTTCCACCAAAGCCATCATATATTACATAACAACCTGCAAAGAATCCCGTTTCCAGCAAACCCTTATCATATATACATAAAACCTATGGCAACAAAACATAAATTCTTTTATCTTCCGGGTTCAAAGTTGAATAAACTCTCTACTGCTAAAAAAAATATATAGAATTGCAAACTACAGCATACCTGAGCGCCTCCATGGCCATCATATACACCAAAGAAGTGACTAGTGAGATATGGGAGACTCGGACTCATCCCTTCATGATCCCCCATAAGCATATTGATGGGTATGTTCAGAAAATGAGGTAAAGCTTTAACAGCATCCTCCATTTCGGATCTTCCACCGCAAATTGAAACCGTACCCCAAAGAGGTATACACTCTAGTTCATAGACACTCCTGCTTCCTCTTGCTACATTATGATTTTCTTCAGGCAACCTAATGACTACCTCTGAAGCTGCAACCTCCATATTTGCGTCGTGATTCAGACTCGTGATAAGGACTTCTGCTGTGGGAATCTGATCTATGGTTGTCTCGTTTAGAATAATCGCTGTAGCAAGAACTCGGCCGTTATCCATTTCACTTGTATCTGGCAAACTTATCTCAGACCTAGCGTCCACAACTATTAAACCTTCGCTTATAATAGTGGCTTCCGATACTAGTGCCTCATCTTCTTCTGATTCTTGGACAGTTAGACTAAAATCAGAAGACAAGCTTCTCACTTGAGATAAAGTTTTCTCTTGTGGTTCTTCTGAAACATCTTCCATCACACATTCAACCAATCCATTACTATATCTTTGACTTTTCTGATCGCACATCATGTCAACCGCATCAGTAACATTCTCCAGCTTGGTAATATCTAAAGTGGATGAGATTCCTGAGTCACACATCGTATTGGCAAAACTCAAAGTCAGTGCAACTGCCGGTGAAATCTCTTCCATGAGTTGCTATGCTGCTTCCACAAGCTAAACGGCTTCAATTGGAGCAAAACGATTCAATAACCTTCATCTTCTTCTCTAATCCATGGTCTGATGATGATCTTTAGTCGTACTACATCCAACTCAGCTTTCCACAGCTACACACAAGGCGATTTTCCACACTAACTAATCCACAGAGTAGTGAATCAAGAAGAAGTACGTACCTCAGGTGAACAGATCTGACGGATCTACGCGACGGATCCTCTGCAATTGGTGGGAGTTTGATCACTCTTAAGATCCTCTATAACTCTTGATCTTCAAAGAATCAGAAAGAGAAGACACTCAATAATCTCACACAAACCCTAATTTAGAAACCCCCAAAATTTCAGCTCTTTTTATTTTCCCAGAGAGATCACAAGAGAGTAGAGACGACACAAAGCACAAAACTTTATCCAAAAAACAAAAACAAAAGTCAGGTGAAATTGAAGAGCAAGGACATAAAACAGAGAGGATTGATTTCAATCAGCTACCATGAATCAACCCAAAAAAAACCCTAAAAAGTCGAAGCCTTTATCTTTATCTTTCCAAAACGAAACATGGGTTCTCCTGGATCTATTGGTTTTTTTACCCAAAATAAAAAGAATTGAATTATAAGGTCTCCACGGAATCCCAAGTTCTTCTTTATGTGACAACGACCTTGGTACTAACACGTTGATCCAATCAATTATAAAATTCATTAAGCTTTCTTATTTTATTCTGTTTCTTCTATTCAATAATGGCAAGATAGATGCCGCGTGTCCTTTCCTCTTAAAGGTCAAGTCGTCTCTTTAATCATATTCCAATTCCATTTATTACACTTAAGACTTCTTCTAAATGTACACAACCACTTTATTGATTCTTTCTCCTTCTTCTAATGGATGACCGATCATTTTTATTTGATTCGTGTTTATTGATAAAAGTTGTGGGTTTCCAACTCGCTCGATATTATGATTCATCATCCTATTATATTGCTTGTCTAAAAAAATTCAAATGTCTACAAGAAGATGTATACATACTACATACATGTGTAATGTGCAATGTGATGACAATAGTACGTCTCCTCCATGTATAGGATATAGATAATAAAAATGTATTCGAAAACAACTAAAATTTTCTTAATCTTTGGATTTTTCTTCAAGTGCAGTTTGGTGATAATAAAGGCACTTGTTGTTTTTTCTCCAAATTTGCGTGGAAAATACATGACATATGATTACACTTGATCTTCGATATGTCAAGTGTAATTATTTTTCTTTATTTGTGTATCGTTGTATCATAAGATAATACAATTTTCAAGATATGAGATGGAATTTCCAAAAAAAAACTTTGTAAAAGATAAGTCGCGCGTCGACTAAAACTAAAAACTCCTCTTTTTGTNTCAAGATATGAGATGGAATTTCCAAAAAAAAACTTTGTAAAAAGATAAGTCGCGCGTCGACTAAAACTAAAAACTCCTCTTTTTGTTTTTTCGTCTCTCTGTTTATTAAGACTGTTAAACTGTTGCAAAACCCCCTAAATTTAGCAAAGTACAAAAACCATTATAAGGTTTGAATTTCCAAAAACAAACAAAACAGTTCAAAACAGTTTTGTCTCCTCTCCTCTTCTCTTCTTAATTTCTTTACCATTATCATTATCATTCGGTCTCCTTATTTCCTCTTTCTGAGGGTAAAAGACCGCACAGGTCTTTCTAGTTTCTCGAGAAACAAATTTTAGACATTATCATCTCGAGGGCTGATAAAGATGGCTGCAAGAAGACCAAAAGGAAAAGACAGCAAAGCAGTTACCGCCATAGCTATTGATAAAGATAAGAACAGCCAACACGCTCTGAAATGGGCTGTTGAGAATATTATCGTCGATTCTCCCCAATGTATCCTTCTCCATGTTCAAACCAAATTGAGTAATGGCACTGTCACCATCATTTCTATCATCATCATCAATCAATCAATCTAATGAAATGTCTTATAACAGGAATTGGTACAGGAGAGAACACAGAGTCTCCACATGACAACCAAGAAGAGGCGCACCAGTTCTTCCTTCCCTATAGAGGATTCTGTGCTCGAAAAGGGGTCAGAGATCAGTCTCTCTTTCTCATTACAACAATCAGACATATGTCTGTGTGTATATATATATATATACTGTATAATATAGCTCTAACCTCATTAGATATGTTCTCTCAGATTATAGCAACGGAGGTTCTCCTTCACGATATTGACATCTCGAGTGCAATTGTTGACTACATCACCAACAATTCCATTGCAAATATAGTCCTTGGAGCCTCTGCCCGAAATTCCTTCCTCAAGTCTCTATCCTTCTCTCACATTCTAACAGTAATCTCAAACTTTGGTTCCATAAATGCTAAACAATCTTTGTGATGGTCTTAATCAGGAAGTTTAAGAGCGCAGATGTGCCAACGACTCTGCTTAAAACAAGTCCAGATACATGTGCTGTCTTTATTGTGTCTAAAGGGAAGCTTATAACAAGCAAATCAGCGAGTCGGCCTCAGACACCTCAAGCTCCTCAACACTCTCCTCATCCTTCTAAACAACCCGCAATGATGTCGGATCCTGGCCCAGCAAGTTCCACTTCCAGTGGATCCGGAAGGTAAATTACCTGAAGTTTTCATGCGGTTCTGTCTTGTGAATCAATTCCTTTTTTTCTACATCACAGGAATCATCGGTTTTGCCATTCTTGCAGGTCATCTCCTGCATTAAACGGAGATTTATCTCCACCTACACCTCATTACAAGCCATCTAATTTCAATAGGAGTTCTACGTCAGAGCTTAGCAATGAATTCTATCACAGCGGTCACAGTGCTGAATCAAATGCTAGTTTCTACAGCATCCTAGGACGATCCACCTATGGAGGAAGCTCACACTCTTCCACATCCCTGGTTAGTAGTATTCTCATCACGTTTCAAATCGACATTCTCGACTCTAATTTGCCTGGTGTTTTGACATTTTCTTTCGAATCTGTAGTCTGAGATGATTGATGGAGAGGACAGCTTATCTGGGGGCAATATCACTGAACACCAGGTAAATTAATGTTTTAGAAACGTAGATTTGGTGTTTTCGGGTATGTAGTATGTCAAGTACATGGTTCTGAGATGTTCGTGTTCTTTGTGCATGAATATGCTCAGAATCAAAATCTTGAAGCAGAGGTGAGAAGATTGAGATTCGAATTGCAGCAGTTTAATGCTTCCATGTGCCGAGAAAGTGTAAGATACTTACTTCCATGTGAACAACCAAGAATAATTCCTTGAAAAGATCCCAAAAATAAGCGACTAACATTAAACATTGGATGTAGGCCCCTCATCTTCAAGGACCTAGAGCTACCACCGAAACTGAAAAGCTGGATGAAGCAAAAGAAGCAAGAGAGATGCTTAGGGCATTGTCTGAGATGGATAAGCAAAAAACACAGAGTGCGATCCAAGCAACTGAAATGGCACAACGTTTAGCAGAAATTGAGACCCAGAAGAGAAGACTTGTGGAGATGCAGGCCAGGTTCAAGGAACAGAAGATGGCCAATAACATATCCTACAGACGATATAGCATCAAAGATGTTGAAAGTGCTACCGACGGTTTTTCAGATGCTCTAAAGATTGGGGAAGGAGGGTATGGACCTGTATATAAAGCTATTCTTGAAAACACTTCTGTTGCCATCAAAATCTTGAAGTCAGATGTCTCACAAGGCCTGAAGCAGTTTAACCAAGAGGTAATAATATAATCTAACACCATCCAAATATATTGCATGTCTTCTCCGTACTAATTTACATATGTTTTTTCTCACTAGATCGAGGTTCTAAGTTGCATGAGGCACCCTAACATGGTAATTCTCCTCGGTGCTTGTCCTGAGTATGGCTGCCTTGTGTATGAGTACATGGAAAATGGAACACTAGAAGATCGTCTCTTTTGCAAAGATAATACTCCACCATTATCTTGGAGAGCACGGTTCAGAATCGCTGCTGAGATTGCTACAGGACTTCTTTTCCTTCACCAGGCCAAACCCGAGCCACTAGTACATCGAGATCTGAAGCCAGCAAACATTCTGCTAGACAGACATTTCATTAGCAAAATCAGTGATGTTGGTTTAGCTCGGTTGGTACCTCCCGCTGTTGCTGATAGCTTCACCCATTATCACATGACTGCTGCAGCCGGTAATACTTTCATTTTACCTTAAACCAAACAAATATAATCTTTCCATCTCCTCTTGACGTCCTAAAATGGACCCAATCGCTGAAACAGGTACATTTTGTTACATCGATCCCGAGTACCAGCAAACAGGAATGCTTGGAGTGAAGTCTGACTTGTACTCATTCGGTGTGGTGCTTCTGCAAATCATCACAGCGATGCCAGCAATGGGTTTAAGCCATAGAGTAGAGAAAGCAATTGAGAAGAAAAGACTCAGAGATGTTTTGGATCCAAAAGTATCAGACTGGCCTGAAGAAGAGACTATGGTGCTAGCTCAGTTGGCTCTGCAGTGCTGCGAGCTGCGGAAAAAGGACAGACCTGATCTTGCTTCCATTCTGTTGCCTGCACTGAGCAAGCTAAGAGAGTTTGCAACGGAGGATCATGAAGTACATAACTCCGATAGAACATTTTCTGTCTCACGTGCTCACAATTATGTTCCTCTTTCCCCAATATCATCCTCTCAGGTTGGTTTCTTAGAACCTGAAAAAGGAATAAAATTAATGAACTTCTTTGATTCCTGAGTCTCAACTTCAATCATGTAGACAGAGGATGCATTGAGAAAATCCTATTGACAAAAAAATTGGAACTTCGACGTAGATCAAAGTGAAGTGACATTGGCTATCTCTGAGATCCGCGATGAACTTGTTCAGTTTAAGCATCCGATGCCATCCCATACCCACCAGAAGAAGGCGATTTACATAATCATAAACAAGCCAATGCAAAGGAAGTTGTTGTCAGTCTTTCATGATTTGTACTCCTCCCAAAGTTCAATGTTGATCTCCCATAGTGTCGGAGTTCCTATCTTGTATATCAAACACTTTATTTTTGAGTCTCGTGAAAAGAAACACATTTACTATACAAGATTTCTCTCGTCCTTGCAAAATCAACTCACCTTTGAGCAAGAGCATTCCATCTGTAGCACATAAAATTCTTTTCTAAGAAACAGCATACCGAAATTTGAGAGGATAATCTTCTTTGAATATAGAATTGTTTGACGGCATTCGTTGCAAAAAAGATGCAAGTAAGTCACACACAAAAAGATCTCCTTAAAACCAGAATCAAGGGAACACCTGTCGGAGCTGCACCAGCAATGTTAGCTGACAAGGCACTTTGTTAATATGAGACAACACGGGCTTAGAATTAATACAGAATATGCAAAAAGCATAATACTTAGACTTGAGAGACAAATGTAGAAATTCACAATAAATCCACATTGTAATATCATGTTGTTGAAGTCGTTACCTGGAGAAATTCTAGAGATGAGATGAGAAGCTTCAAGATAAAACCCGGCAAGGTAAAGAGTAGGACTAAGGATCATATGTGATACTCACACGTTGCCGTGACGAATCACAGAACCCAACTAAAAAAAACAAAGAGCTTTAAAAAAGCTCAGAAATGCCAGTAGAGAGATAAGATGGCCAACTATTAACAAATGAGCCCTCAACATTGGTGAATTGGTGAACAACGCAGCCAAACAATCACATAGTGTTAACAGTCTAATCTGTTTTTCTTTACAAAATGATAAAAGATGAGGAAAGGAGAATGAAGGCCATTTCACATCTGAGTGAGTCTGATAACAACAAGACAGGCGCTTTTATGGACAAGTGTGAAGAAGAGGAACAAAATATAACAAAAGCTAGCATGATCATAATAAGCAGGAACTCATGAAGATTCCAATACCAAAACGGTAAAAACCTTTAATAATTCATTGCATATATATAAATAAAGGTTCGTAGGTTAATTTATTCTATATGAAAACCAGAATTCTACCCCCACAAAGCTCTGATTTTTATGATTTCCCCAAATAGGTAGATGGTTCCGGTTCTTCATATGTGAGCATACCGTTTAAAAACCTGCTTCCCCGCCACAACCGCACCAGCCGCTATTCCGCCAAGAGCACCAGCCACAGCCGCAGATCTCACCCCTCGCGCTGCCCTAAAGATCGCTCCGGTTCCGAGACCGGCCACCACACTGGTCCAAACATCGTCCTTATCAGTTACCGCCACCACAACACTCTCAGTCCCTGCGTAGATCAACCCAACAACCCCAATCCTATTACCCCAAGTGCGACCTGCCTGACCAGACGAGTTCAAAATCCTGTTGATTTTTAGCTTAGTCGTGTCTCCGTATTCGAAGCTCCTGATACCAGAGAAGATCCCACCTGTAGCACCAGCTACAGAGCCGCCGAGATAACCTGTCCCTGTGTAGAAAGTGAGATTTTCTCCCCATGATCGACGTTGTTTGAGGGACTCTTCCGTGAATAGGAATTCAGGAGATGTGGGAAGCTTGTAAAGATACTGAGCTTTGATCGGGACTTGGTAGTTCTGGTAAGGATGGTAAAGACGCGTGTTTTCCTTTGATTCGTGATCGGAGCTATGATTGATCGCCATTAGAGGAAGACGGAGAGAGGTTTACGAGTGGTGTGCGACGGAGAAAGAGACCACCGCGACTCGACGACTGAGGGAGTCTCAGAGAAAAGCTTTCCATGTTTTCGTAGGATTTTGCTGGCTAATTCGAATTTGACCCCTAACGTTATTTTTAGAAACATTTAACCCAAATGTTTTCCGGATTTTTTAAGTTTTTTCCAATTTCGACCCTATAGTTTTCAAACTTTTCATAATATGTTTCTTAAATTGTAAATCCTACCATAACAACCACTTTGTAGATTGATCTATCTCTTCACATATAATGAAAAAAATAAAGATTTTATTTGGATTTGGAAAAAAAAAAGGCATAGTTTTTGGGGACATTCCCGGCCGAAGAATCGGCGGCGAGACTTTCTTTGTTACCACCGATCACAAACGAAGCTAACAGAAAGAACAGATTGAAGAGGCGATANCGATTACAGAAGCGTAAAGATGGGAAACCAAAAGCTTAAATGGACGGCGGAGGAAGAGGAGGCGTTACTTGCCGGAGTTAGAAAGCACGGCCCCGGAAAGTGGAAGAATATTCTCCGCGATCCCGAATTCGCTGAGCAGCTCTCTAATCGCTCCAACATCGACCTCAAGGTTTTTATTATCTCTTCCTAATTTAACTCTTTTACCTGCTGTTGTTGAAACAAGTAAAACCTAATTATCGACTTTAATGCACAACGGGGATGAAAATTCTGTTAATTTGTTACGTTTCAATAATTTTTTGGGTTCGATTTTGTATTTGAGTTGCAAAAGTTTGAGAATTTATGATTGGGATAATCTTCTCCCGATGCTTTGGTTATTCGGAGTATGTTAGTGATAGCGTTGTCCTCATCGTCATGATTTACTTAGCTGGGTTTTAATTCAAGTGTGATGTGTTACTTCTATCATTGCCTACGATGGCTTTTGNTTCTCCCGATGCTTTGGTTATTCGGAGTATGTTAGTGATAGCTTTGTCCTCATCGTGATGATTTACTTAGCTGGGTTTGACTTCAAGTGTGATGTGTTACTTCTATCATTGCCTACGATGGCTTTTGTCTCTTATGTCATAGGATTTGTTTTAAAATTGAGAAAGGAACACAAATTATCAAACCTAAAGCAAGTATTGTTGAGGTGCAAATTACTGTTTTCATTTTATTTCACCTATTGAAAACTAGCACCGTCTCCGTTATTGGTTACCTATATAAAACAAGAATCTTAATCCTCCGATGTTTCATACTTTCTAGGATAAGTGGCGTAATTTAAGTGTTGCCCCTGGCATTCAAGGCTCTAAGGATAAGATACGGACACCAAAAATCAAAGCTGCTGCTTTTCATCTCGCTTCCGCTGCAGCTGCCGCTACCATTACTCCAACTCCTAGTGCTATCCCTTCTCCAATTACTACTCTTACTCGTAGTCTACCTTCTGATTTGAGCATTGATGATAGTTGTAACATTGTGGTTGATGCAAAGAATGCTCCCAGGTTTTTTTTTCTTCTTCTCCGAGCCAGCTCCTAATCCTGTGTCTATTCATAGGTGCTGTAAATTGCTAGTCTACATGCATTTGTTACGCTTCTGATGAGCCATTATTTTATGAAGGTATGATGGAATGATATTTGAAGCTCTTTCAGCCTTGGAGGATGCTAATGGATCTGATGTCAGTGCAATTTTCAACTTTATTGAGGTTAGACATTTTTTTACGTACTCATTGTCCTGCATTTTTCATCGCTGATATACTTATCTATTCCGCAACCTGCTTATTCAGCAATGTTGAAAGCATAGTCAAGCTAATTTAGCGAGCAGTATAAACACCAAGCTTATCTTGGATTCTGAAAAAACTTCCTAATCATTGTACCATTTAAAGATGAGAATGAACCATTGGTTTTAGCTACTTTTCCTAATAAAAAGATTTAAATTACTTGTCATCTCTATTCATCTCAATTAGATTTCTCAATGTAAAGTTTTATACTNAAAAGATTTAAATTACTTGTCATCTCTATTCATCTCAATTAGATTCCTCAATGTAAAGTTTTATACTACTCCNTACTATTCAACTAGTCTTTGCTGTTATAGATTGATCCTAGTTATTGCATAGAAGTCCACTATGATTATCTTTAAAAATTACCATAGCTCTATTAGCTTCAGTATCCGTTATCATTGTCTTAGCAGCTAACCTGTAATACTAATGATGAAGTTTATGATGTAACGATCAAGTTCATGATTATGGTCTGGTATTTGTATAGCAGCAAAGACATGAAGTGCCACCAAATTTCAGAAGGATCCTTAGTTCAAGATTGAGGAGGCTTGCTGCTCAAGGGAAACTTGAAAAGGTTAGCCACTTAAAATCAGTAAGTCTTGCAAGCCTTGCTTGAACAAGTGCGCAACCTTTCTTGGTCTGTGTTGTTTCCTCATTCCTCTGCTTTTTTGTTTGTTTGTTTTTTTTGTTTTTAATGTTTTGGTTCTTCAACAATGCAACAATACACACAACAGACACAGAACTTCTATAAGATGAATGATAATAGCTTGGTAACAAGAACACCACTTGTAGCGAGACCAAAAGAGATCAACGTGAAACCCCGACAGACAAACAGTCAAGGGCCCTCTGTTTCTCAGGCGATGGTTAGTGAAGCTTCAATAACCGCAGCTTATAAGCTCGTGGAAGTAGAGAACAAATTAGATGTGGTGAAAGGAGCTGTAGAAGAGATAGAGAGGATGATAAGTCTGGCAGGACATGCTGAGAATATGCTAGAGATAGCGAGAGAGATGCACGAAGAATGTAAATAAATAAAAAAAAATAACCATGACACTATTCTCAGCATTCTTCCATCTCGAAATTTTCGGTGTCTAATATATTAAGATTTGTTCTGTTGCAGGTTGTGAGAAAAATTTTATGATGTTGGATTGAGGATGATGGAACAAAAGAAGCAGCACAGAATCTTTGGAGTTTCATCATAGTCTCTTGTTTTTGGTATATATATATACTAATAGTAATAGGCTATTAGCTTGTATTATCTTCTTCCTTTGTTTTTATGATACCTACTTTAGGAATTGTTTGGACAAAAATAACACTAACTTTCTTTCATTTATCATAAAATTAGGTAGTCGAGTAATTTAGCCAAAACATAAGTTTCTGCCTTTCTGGTGTGGTTGGGAAGGATCTTTTACACATTTTTATTGTATGCTATTCTAGATTTGATATTTAAAGGCTTGGAAAGTCTAAGATAAAAGAGTATTTAAGGTTTAAGGACTTATTTTTTTGAACAAAAAAAGGTTTAAGGACTTAAACAGTCGTAAACTTACAACTAACCGAGAACGAGTTGGCGGAGAAACTTACTCAAATTCACCCATTAGCAATTTTAGATTTTAGTATCTGATTAAAAAGAAACAAATAAAGTTTGGTTAATGTATTATTATGATTTGCATCGCGTTGGTACGGATTTTATAGAGAGCTAACAATTTCGCATTATATTAAAAGAAGGGAGGAGCTAAAAGAACGACGCCGATGGTAAGTAACTCTTGAGCGTCACGCAAATTAAAATCATCTTAAATTGTAGATAGATACCCTTATATTTAACTTGTCTTTCGATAAATAGTTACTCTACTTTAGTATTTACTGATAGAGTTTTACCATCAGTCAGACAGTCCTTGTATATGAATTAAAATCACGGTGGAAGTCTATCTGTTACATGAATGTATTTGAATTTTCATTACATTATATTCTTAATAGACAAAAAAAAAAAAGGGTCATCTTTTCGAATCCTGTGTTATGGACTTCAGATTTTATAGTTTGGATTAAAATTGATACAGAATAAAGTTACGGGGTTAAATTGATGAGTATAAAAGAGTCTGTCATAAAAGGAAGGTATTTTTATTTTTTTTGCTCATAACGGAGATCTGAAAACTGATTTACAAAGGAAGGAGAGAGAGGAGAGTGGATCCATAGTGGTGCTTGTCCATGGCGATCAAAGCGGGAAAGGTTTTGAGAACGGCGACTGCTGCGGCGAGGAAGTTCCATCAGAAACAGTTCTCAGCCACATCTTCGGCGTCTACAGCCACACCACCGGTGTCTCCATCTTCCGGTGTAGGAACATTTCTGGGCATTCCCAAGATTTCTCGCTCGGAATCCGATATGTTGGTCTGCAAGTACATCAGACTCTACCAGGTAAAACTCTGATGATTGCTGAAATATCTCATCATTGTTCTGAATTCTCATAGCACACCACCTGTTCGATGAATTGATAGACTAAATTCTTGTTATTGTTTCTCTAGAGACGATTGGTCAAGAAGGGTGATTTTACTGAGGCGAAGCTAACCAAAATGTTGTCTGGTGGAAACACGATTGGGA
>OVAQ01001223.1:1999-19889 GCA_900406345.1 Erysimum cheiri | reverse complement strand
TCCCAAATTTGAAAGTTCGGGATTTTTTTGACATTTTTCCCGTTTATAAATATGAACAATAAATGAAAAGTAAACTACACAAATGTTGCAGCAACTGAGCAACACTGGCGCACTCGAGGTCGTCGTGGAGAAGATTTGTAGACGTGGCCGTGTGACCGTGTCAGATCTCAATCTGGGAAGAGCGATCAATCGGGGAAGAAGATGAATGGGATTAAACTTTGCATTATGATGCCACGTCGCAGATATTTTTTTGCTTTTTGGATTGAACTTTTCATCATGGTCACGCGGCATATACGCGGTTTTGTTAATATTCTTGATTTAATATACTACTTTTTATATCTTTAGAAATAAGAGTGAATTAATTTACTAATTAGGCATTCTAGGTTGTGTAATTAAATTTCTAACACTATATTGTTTATAATTAGACAAGTAACATCCTATAAATTATAAATGATCAAATTGACCTTTTTGTTTTGTGGTGAATTGGTGGGGGCCAGAGGCGCGACAAAGGAGCTGATTTTTTATATTTTAAAATTTATTTAAATTTTAATATTTTTTATAATTAACTTTTTATATATTAAAAATTATTAAATAAATATTTTTTGACACATGTTAAAATTTATAACTTATAAATATAACATGTATTTCGATTTTTTGAATTACTAACTTTTCAAAACCCAATTTTATATAATAAAACTTCTGACGTCGAAAAACAGAAAGAGAAACGCAAAAACGCAAACGGCAAACCACATAACTAAATTACGTGGCCTTTGACTGGCCCACTGTCACGTTACATTTAGGGATGCAATTTTTAATTGTTATCCAAATTCTATTTTTAATTATTATCCGGATTTAAGCATTAGTTAGTTTAGCTATAAGTTATTAAAAGATATCACAAAATCTAAAAATAGCTAAAAATCAAACAAGAACTAAAAGTGGAAACATATAAAAGTGGAAAATAGAAAGAGATCATATTATGATTATTTAACATACTAATGGCAATGGGGGTTATTCTGTAATCGTAAGTAACAAGAGAGAAGCGTGTGAATTAATTTAGCAATATTTGTAAAATGCAATAAGTATATAGTTCGGTTGGAAAATGTTCATCAGCGAGTCAAATTGCCAAGAAAAAAAAACTTAAAGTGGCCGTTGATACACATCCCAAATAGGAACTCCGGTAACAATCCGGCCACCACTCCGAGTTTCGGTTTTTTAGATATTTGGTCATGGTGACGTCATTGTAGTGAGGTGGAAAAAAGGAAGAGATCATAATATCAATATTTTAGAGAAGTGGCCTATAATATAAAACTTATACTAGTAATAATTTTTTTTTTGTCAACTTATATTATACTAACTTATAAGTGATCGTGGTTAACTGAAATATTATGTCCATTTATAAAGCAGATGCCAAATTTCACAATCTCATATTGCAAATTTGCAATACATTAGCATGGCAAAACGTCATCACAATTTCATTGCAATCATCATCACAATTTCATTCCGATAGATTAGCATGCCAAACATGTAAATATATATAAATTTAATATTAAGAAATTAGAAAATACATTTTTTAATGAATACTAGATAATGTCCGTGCAGAAAATAATATAATTTAAAAAGAGGTAAATAAATTATATGATTTTTATTTTATGGTTTAAGCTTGATAATTATTATTTTTGTCTAGTAGATATATATATATATATATATATATATATATAGTAAACATTATAAAACTTAAGTTATATATATTTTTTTTTGGTCGGGAAACTTAAATTATATATTATGTTGTTTACAATTTACACATTATGTTAATATTAAAACTTTAAATGATTTCTTTTTATAAAAAGGTTATCTAATACTTAAAAAAAAAAAAACGTCATTTAAAAAAAAAATATTGGTTTTATTAATAACTTAGTATGTTAGAAATATAAATATTTTTGGTTGTGAAATTTCACTATCTCATATTGCAATACATCAGCATCAGCTGATCAGCATGGCAAAACGTCATCACAATTTCACTGCAATCATCATCACAATTTCATTCCAATAGATTAGCATGCCAAACATGTAAATATATATAAATTTAATGTTAAGAAATTAGAAAATATACTTTTTTTTATGGATGTGCATTTTGTTTTTGTCAAACGGTCCTGTAATAGTGTAGCTCACAATATTGCACAAGTAGGGTGTAATCATTTTTGTTAAAGAAGTAGGGTGTAATCATTCCAATTTTAATTTTAATTCTGATGTCGCATTCCAGCCAACATGGCTAGCTAACACAACTTCTCTGTACTGATTTGAATTCTTAATACAATGTTTTTCGACAAAAAAAAAAACTAGATAATGTCCCGTGCAGAAAATAATATAGAGGTAAATAAATTATATGATTTTTATTTTATGGTTTAAGCTTGATAATTATTATTTTTGTCTAGTAGATATATATATATATATATAGTAAACATTATAAAACTTAAGTTATATATTATGTTGTTTACAATTTACACATTATGTTAATATTAAAATTTTAAATGATTTTTTTAATTTTATAAAAAGGTTATTTAATACTTCAAAAAAAATAAAACGTCATTTAGAAATAATAATATTGGTTTTATTAATAACTTAATACTAGTATGTTAGAAATATAAATATTTTTGGTTTTAAAGATTGTGAAACCAATTTCTGGGGACTTAACAGACATTATGGTTTAATAAAAAAAAGATATTTTTGGTTTTATATTTATAGACTGCTTGTGACAAAAACCATAATGTTTCAATAAGAAAAAAAGATATTTGTCNCCCAAAAAAAAAAAAAAAAAAGATAACCTTCTTGTGACAAAAAGAAAAAAAGACTGCTATGCCGACAATAACTGGGGACTTGAAAACAACTTCAATACGTTTTGTCTGTTTAGAAAATGTAGAGAATATGAACTTCGTTAATAATAAATTGACCAAATTGTAGTTATTAAATCCTTCTCTTATCTATAAATACTAGTAGTACTAACTCGGAAGTAATAATATTAGTTAAGAAGCCATCTCCCAAAATCTTGATGAGTAAACTTGTTTCCTCTGTCTTTTAACAAAAAAAAGACTTATTCTCTCTTTTTTTTTTCTTTCGCGGCGGCTATGTTGCAGTTCCACATCGTCCGGAAAATATTTGGTGTCAGTCTCGGCGATGGCTCTCCCCATGCAGCTGGCGATGCGTCAGGCGTCTCCGAAGCTGCAGTTGAGAATGCACCACCGGATTTGGAGGTTGGTCGTGTTATCTTCAGTACCGATCGCCGGAGGCCACTGAAGGTGAGGACTTTTTCTTCCACGCTGAATGAATCCGTTCATTTCTTGTGAATCTTGTTTGATATAGTACCATGGTTCTTACAGGGCGTCTTGAGGAAACTAAACCGTCTAATGAGCAAGGTGTGGAAGTGGAACAGAGCACATGACCAAGCAGTAAGCATAAAGTGTCTCAATTTAGTAAATATGTCTCTCAATGAGTCAATGTAGTAGATATATGTAATCTCCTATAATCTTAATTTTTCTGTGATCAGTGTGTACGTGATCACCCACAAGCAGAACCACCAAACGGTAATTTGACTGTTATCTTATTTCCCTAAATTTTGTTTTGTTTTACCCGCTGAGTCGGATTGTTGGTTTGGTTAAAGTGTTTTACCATCCCAACTATTTAGGGAATTGATTTCATAATTCATTTCCCGATTCAACATGGTTTAATTTAGATTCTCTTTAGATTTTTTTTTTTTTTTCAAAAAGACAAAAAATAATTTAGATTCTCCTTTTTTTTTTTTTTTTTCTCTGTTCAAAATTTTCGATTCTCTTGTGTTGTTTGTTTTTTCCACCCAGAAATTTCGATAGAGGTACCTACAACCTCAACTTCTGGTGGGTTTGAGATTGGATCGGGCAAACTCGTTCAACTACTCAAAGATCGTACCCTTGAAGCTTTGAATCGATATAATGGGGTAAGCACTTGTGAAACTTTCTTTGATCTTTTGGGTCAATGAATTCTATGCTTATTTGCTAAGAATTTCCTTTGATGATACAAAGGTTCAAGGATTATTAAATCTGCTGAAGACTGACCTGGAGAAGGGCATCGATGGGGACGACGCTGATCTACTCGATCGTAGGCAGATATTTGGGTCAAACAAGAGAAAGCGTTTCTGGGTATGAACAATTAGACAAGAACGTTGGGTTGTTACTTCTGACAAGTTTTTGATTATCACATATTATTGTGGCAAAGCTTTTCAATTTTCCATTGGTTGTTTGTAGCGCTTTATCTGGAAAGCTTGCCAGTTTCCTCCTTCTCTGGTTATCACGCTTGCTGTTGTGATCAAATCGCTGCTGCGAATAAAATTAAAGGTGAGTTTGGTTCTCTACAAGATGATCAATTCACCTTTCTTCCTTTCGTACTTTTGTTTGACTTTAGGATTTACTTTCTCGCTTTGACTTCTTCTACTTACGCAATTCTGTCTCATTGGTCTCTTGTCTACCAGAACAACTGGTCATAACCAATTACACTGTAATTTGGTGCAGATTCATTTTAGGTTTTGTTTTTATTTCAGGGGAATTCTTTATATTTGGGCTCTTCAGTTTGAATTTATTTCCTGTTTGTAACTCATTCTCATGCCTCTTGCAGGCTATCCACGATGGATGTTATGAAGAAGCGTGCATCGTTTTGTTCGTTGTCCTTGACATCATAGTGAGAGGTATTGTAGTACTACTATATTTGATGTTCTTGAGTTGCTTAGCCTACTTAAAACTTGTATTTGTACATCAATTTTCAGACGAGAGAATATGGAAACAATTTATTTTGTTTGTCTCCCATTTTGCAGGTAGCAATGAATACAGGCAGTCTCGTCAGTTTGAAAAGTTAATCGAGGTTTCCTGTAGACGATTTTCTTCTTCATTTGTGTATGGTGTTGCCCACAATTTGTGCTGAATGTTTTCGGTTGCAGGTGATTAGAGGTGGAGAAAGTATCCGGGTTTCTATCTATGAAATTGTTGTGGGCGATATTGTACCCCTCAAGAACGGTGGTCGGGTGAGCATCACACTTTAAATAGTATTCATTGTTTATCTTGAGCTTCACAGTTGGTCTAAAGTTTGATCATTGCTGCAGGTATATGCAGATGGTGTCCTGTGTCTTGCACACTCATTGAAGATTGATGAGCATGAAATAACGGGCTCACACAAAATTGTATGATGTACCCCTGTTGATGAGCTATATCATTTTCTCTCCTGTATTTCTTATCTCTCGTTTCAATTAGCAGGTTCAAAAAGATGATCAACATGATCCATTCTTATTATCTGGTTCAAAACTGATAGAGGGCTTAGGTACAATGCTGGTAAGCTTCGAGATACGTCTCTTATTCTTGTTTTATGTTTAACACATCCATCTTATAGATATTATAGATGTTTTTAGTAAAGATGAGGCCTATGTTTGAAAGTGGTAAGCCACATTGGCATGGATGAGAATATATTCTTAATAATAGACTCTTCGCAACAAAAGAATTCTGCATTGAAAGCTTTTCCTTGTTTCTACAAATAGCTTCTCTTTCTTTTCCTCAAAGTTGTCTCTTCTTCTAGTGCCAGAAAAAGATAAGCAAGGCATAGAAGTCTGTGTTTACTATCTAGAGCACTAGATTTATTGGTCTGTGGAAAAGTAAAGTTGAGATCAAAGAAGTACTTTATAATTGTTTATTGTGGGCGGTGCAAAACACAAATTTTGAACATGGATTTAAGGAAGAAACACAGTTTAAATCAGAACTGAAAAATGCATTTCAAAATTTTTACATCTCCTTGGAAAAGCCAGCCTTTTACGATGGTTAAAGGTGATGCATTGGTTCCTTATTTCCAGGATTCTGGCCTCCCATTGTAGCATATATCTGTAACTTGCAATTTCTATGGTTTGTGTATGCAAGTTTGACACTAGAGCGGCCGGCATTTCTGTTATTCTGAACACTGTTCTATCATTGTAAAATTCTAAATTTTGATTATTTTGGCTGGAAAAAAGTACAGTTTCTTCTTTATTGGATTGAAGATTGGTTCTTTATCTTCTAATTCACTTTTTTATTTCCTCGTGTATTTAAGGTTACAAGTGTTGGAATGAATACTAAATGGGGAATTCCACATGAGACTGATGAAGACAAGCCCTTTCAGGTCTGGTTGATTGAACACTAAATCTTTGCTAACTATGGTAGTTTGCGCATTTATCACCGGTGATTCGTCTTACTAGGTATACGTGAGATGGATTGCAAATTCTGTCAGCTGGTTAGTCGTTTTGTTCACTTCACTTGCCTGTGTTGTCCTATTATGCCGGTAAGTCTGTCTTTTATTTTTGATGATGACAATCTTCAGCTCCATCCTGGCAATAAGGACCTAACAACCCTTTTAATTCCAGATACTTTTATGGTCGGACCAAAAAATCAGATGGAAAACCAATGTTTATTCGCGGAAGTACCACTGCTGATGAAGCAACAGAATTTGTGATCAAATCCCTGAGTTTTGGGGTACGGGAATACTGAAATTTACCTCTGTGGCTACAGAGTAATGGTATTTTTTTGTAAACTTGTCGCCAAAACATGGTTTTTGCAGATCGTGACAATAATAGTGGGAATGCCAGTTGGACTTTCTACAGCTGTTCTCTTGAAGTAGGTCTCCTTTCCTTTTGAAAATTTGTTTAAATAAAATACAAGGAGCCTGGTGAATACCTAGGTTTTTGGTAAATGTGGCAAAGTAGTCTGGTAAATATGGTTGCACACTCTATGGCTATTCAAAGAGTGGCATAACCAAGTATGCATACTTTTAGTTTTGCCATTGCACTTTAATTTTTTTTATCATTACAGTTTCTTTTTCTTGTTTCTCATCGTATCACATTCCTCATTACATCAGCCTTGCAAATACAAAGCGGAAAATGATGACAGACAACGCTTTGGTACTCTACTTTTATATTCCAAATTCTTCAATATCGTTAGAGAATCAACATGTACTAAAATTCCGTAAATGTCTTTCAGGTGCAGAAATCCTCTGGCTGTGAAAGAATGGGATTTGTTACAACTATTTTGTGTCATAAAACTGGAATTTTAACTTTGAATGAGGAAAGTGTTTTCTTTTATATGCAATCAGCTCTTTCCTGCTTCCTCTTTTTGTTCCCGTGTACCCATTTAAGCATTCATTTTCTGCTAAGCAGATTTCAGTGGCTGATTTCTGGGCTGGAGGAATAACTATGGAAAATATGGATAGTGGTTCACAGTTGCCCACGTTACTTAAAGAACTAATCATAGAAGGCATTGCCAAAAACATAAATGGCAGTGTTGATCTTGAAACGGTAATAGTGTCCTGGATCACAGTGTTGTGTTGGACAGAAACTATTGCTTAGATTCCTGTAGTAAGATTATTTTAATACAAATTGTTTCTTAATTAGTTCATGCTTAATTATAGGGAGGCATCGAACCAGAGGTTTTTCGATTACCTACAGACGAAGCCATTCTTAGCTTCGGAAAGAAGGTTTTGTTTCTCTCTCAACTTACACTACTACTCCCTAAAGCTATTAAGTTTATAACTTGACTGTTAGTTACACGTATATTGTAGTTTGATGATGCCAATGCTAGGTCAGCATCATCAGTCCATCATACTATAACTATACCATTCAACACCAACAACAAATATGTAGGTGTGGCATTAAAGGTAACATAGCCTTGTTTATGTTGTTGCTAAGCCAGAGATATATATATATATATATCTCCCTGTTTTCATTGACACATAGATGTTCCAGGCCAGCTTTGTATGAACTCTGGAAATTTTTATGACCTTAAATCTGTCTGCATATTTTATACTATGATTGATTCTTATATAGTTCCTTTTCTTTTTATTACTCATTTCTAGCTTAGTACAAAAGCCCACATTCATTGGAAAGGATCTGCAAAGATTATTCTGAGTTCATGCGAAGATTATATGGATGGGGCCGACAACCCCATAGCTATTGATGATCAGAAACGAAAGGTTTGTTTATAAGCGTAAATGACTACTTCAAAAATACATTATTAATTCTTGTTCTGTTTTTGTTTTTTTAATATAAAAGTTCATTATTCTCTCTTAAGGATTTTGAAAAAACAATTGAAAACATGGGTATGAGAGAATTGCGTTGTGTTGCACTTGCTTATCAACCCTATGAACTGGAGAAACTTCCACCCGTTGAGGAACTTTCTAGACTACCTAGTCTACCTGAAAACCTTGTTTTGTTGGCCATTCTTGGTATAGAGGTAACATTTCCAGCACTCATTCTAAAAATTCAAGTTTGTCTCAATGAGAATTGGTACCTGTTTTGCTTTCTTCAAAGCTTAAGCTTAAATGTCACATTTACTTAATCTTTACTTATCCAATGTTTGAATAACGTGCAGGATCCTTGCCGACTCACAAAGAAAGCGATCCAACAGTGCAAATCCGCAAGTGTTAAGGTTCCATGTTGTTTTCTTTTTTCGTTATTTTTATTATGATATTGCCTGCTAATTGCTATTCTTTTGCTCTTACATGACACTTGAAGTTTGTGAACTTTTACTAGTAGAGAAATTTTTCTTCTCGTTCTGAATTCTTGTTATCACTAACTTAGTTTGGCGTAGTAATATTTTCTGAGTTGCAATAAATTGTGTGGCAGTACCAACCTAGCATTACTTTGTAATATGCGATTACACCTTTACATTTTGTTGCAAAAGACAGACAATACGCCAAGCGATTTTTGTCTTTGGGTCAACCCCTTTTCTATATTGGTCTACTTTCTGAATGGTAGATGTTGCCTTTCAGGTTTGCATGGTGACGGACGATGACGTTTTGAATGCAACAGCTATAGCAAAGAAATGTGGGATAGGTGACAATGCATCTGGCCGTAACATAATGACAGGACCTGAATTTCGTATTCTTTCCAATCTAGAAAGAAAGGAGCGCGCCACGGACCTCTTTGTATGAATCCATCTTCTATTTTAATGGTTTTAATATATAAATCCATCTGTGCGCATCATGATATATTGACGAGTGGGATCATGGAATAAGATAAATTGGATTCGGTATCAGGTGTCACACTGTCACACCTTGCTGAGTGAACTTGTTGTACACTATAAGTTGATGAGAAACTAACTATGTTAGTCAGATTGCTATTTTGACATAAACATCTTATAGGTCTATATTAGCCAACTGCGTAAAAACTGGACTGAGCCAGAAATTAACACACTATTCTATGTAAAGGTTCTAGCTGAATCTTGTCCCAGCGACTACCTTCTGTTTGTCGAGGCACTGAAGGAAAGAGGGGAAGTAGTAGCTACTGGGATGGGATTACATGATCCAGAGACACTGCTCGCGGTCTGTAGTTATCTATTTAAACTTAATAACTCCTCCCACTACTTCAAAAAGAATATGAATTCTAAACACTGAAAGACATATCCATCATCATAATTCATGTTTTCCTTGCACAGGCGGATGTTAGCCTTGCAATGGGAATTGGAGGAACCACAGCAGCAAAAGAGACTTATGATATCATTATATTGGTTGACGAATTTGCTACAATTGTCAAGGTTAGTTTATTATATTTGGTATTTTACTTGTCCCAAATGGGATTTCGGGAATTTCATCCCGTCCCCTCCCGTTCCCAAATGGGAATTGAAAGCTCGTATTCCCATATGGGACGGGAATTCGGGAACGGACGAGACAGGACGGGAAGAGAATTATGCCCACCCCTAATTTTGATTGTGCCCAAGAAGATACTAGAGACTTGTTTTGGATAATGCAGGTTATCCGATGGTGTCGGTATCTGTACACCAATATCCAGAGATATGTCCTATTTCGGCTCACTGTGAGTGTATCAGTCGTGGCTATCTGTGTGATTGAGGTTGTATTTTATGGTGCCTTTCCACTTAATGTCGTGCAGGTTCGAAAATGTTACCCCTTTGTTACTTCATTGTCTTGTAACCCATTCCTAACCCATTCTTTGCTTTCCCCTGATGCAGCTTCTATTGTTTAATCTTATTATCGACATTTTTGGAGCACTAGCTTTGGCATACAGACCAACAACTCACCACCTAATGAGAAATCCACCGGTTGGTATAAGGTACACAATCTGAATAGGATCAAGGATAAGATTTGATTAATAAGTCAATTTACGGTACATTATGATACTTGTGCCGAAATCCTGGAAGAAACAGTTGGTTATGCACTTTTGGTTAAGACACACTACCTGTTATACGTGGATACACACAAACTGATCATTATACCTTTTTCATTTTGTTTATTCAGAGACCCTCTTATAACTAAGACGATGCGGTCCAAGTTGGGGGTACAGGTATGTTGCCTAAAATCCTTGATTGGTCATGCGTGAACACTAACGTCATCTTTTACTCCGCCATAGATTCCTTGGTCATAGCTATTTAGATAAGGAAAAAATAACACAACTTGGAGACCTTTAATTCTGTCATGCGATACCTTCCTCCAGGTGATTTTTCTAGTGCTGTCTCTGGCGGTCATAAATAATGAGAAGATACTGGAGCTGATGCATGGTCATACCAGTAATGTTGACAAAGTGAAGAACACATTTATATTCACTTCCTTCATCTTCTGCATGGTAATGTCCGATTTCTCCCACTATTTTAATTAGCGTTCGTCTGAGAAAAAGTTGATCATCTCTGTTTTCTTCTATTTTTTTTGTATCTCTTTGTCGAATTTAAAAATTTTAGGTTTTTGGTGAGTTCGAAATCGGAAGTCTAAAACGAGGCTTCAAGGAAATCCTTGGAGACAATATGTTTAATATTACGATAGCCTCAACAATTATTCTTCAGGCAAGTCCTCTGTTTAAGTGAACACAACACTGATCTTCTGTTTTCTCTTCTTATATCCCTAAACCATATATAATATCTTTTTGTTCTTTCTATATCAGATAATTGTTTTAGAGTTCCTGTTCCGTTTCACTTCTGCCGTTAGGATTGACTGGAAAAAATGGCTGTTGTCCAGTCTTTTGGGATTGCTCAGGTTCTGCTCATAAAGATCCTCAACTACTTTATATAACTTTTACTCGTCATTTTTTATATAAATATATACTTAAAACTTTTGCAGCCAATTTGCCACTCACTTTCCTCTCCAAGCCTATCAGTATGACCGCAACTGAGCTTTGGTCTTACCGTATAGGCGCAATTAGCGTAAGATCCTTTCTCTCCCTAATCTCCTAATGAATCACACATGAATATCTTATTTAGATATGACAAGCAGTAACTTCTCTGAACTTACAAATCTCGTTTCAGGTTAATAAATTGAAGCATCATCCCGCTAGCCTTGGACGCTTTGCAGACTGTTGTTCACGTGGATTTCCTTGTAGCCGCGTGAACTTTTTATCTTTTGTTTTTGAAATTCTAACCACGTTTTTATGATTATGACTTTATGAGAACCGCATAATACAGTTTGTTTCCATAAATGCAATTTCATCTTTCATTTCTAGGCGGCTTTTTGCTCAATTTCTTCGTTCTTCTGCTTGTTTAAACTTTATAAGACAGGGACGGAATTTTTTGAACGCATGAAATTGAATCCATAAACATCGCCTTTCTGGTTTGGTTGCGTTGCGCGGAAGGACCAATCAACCTCTAGATAAAATATTTGCGAGGGGCAAGAAATGCATTAACTTGCAGCTTTACGCTACACCCGACCGCACCTGAATCTTTGACTTTAGATTTTACCATTATTACAACGACTTGGGTCGGTTTGAGGGTGTCAAACAGATCTAACGGCTGGTATTTTTTCCAATTATCTTCTTCACCTGACGCAGCATGATCTCAACCGTACCTTATAAAGCTCTTCGCAATTAACATTTTCCTTGGTACTCGGTAAATTCGTCCGATTTCGATTGGAACCCTAAAAATTTCAAAAGACTTCACCGATCCATTTCTCGAAGAAACTCGAATCCGGGCGACACTTCCTTGATACTCTGTCTTGTGTTTTCATTGAGGATTTGAGATTATTATAATTTCGTCTGTGATGGGTGGTCTGGCTATGGAGGAAATGCCTTTATCGGCGCTATTCGAGCAAGCGAGGAAGATTCATCTCGCGGCTTCAGAGTCTGGTGTTGATCAGGTGGAAGCTTCTACCTTTCTCTTATATACGAATTTGGTTTGGGTGTTTATCTGGGTATTTCGGATCGCGAGGTTTACTGAATTGGGCATATCCGGTAATGCTTTGTTCTATTGTTTTCGGTTTATTAGGAGCTTGTGAAGAAAGGATGTGAGACGTTTCAGAAGTGCGAAGACATGATCGGGAAGCTGGGCTTGTTCTCCTCTAATGAGACTAAAGAAGATATTAGTACGAACAATCTCAAGTATCTTTTGGTAAGTTTCTCTGCAATCAAGCTTCTTTTCTAGTTTTGTTATTAAGGTTTGGCCTGTTTGTATTCTAGTTTTTTTGTTATTTGGTTAGCAAAGACGTGAATCTCTGAAAGTTAATAACTTTGGCCAGTCCTATTGCTTTTAGTTCTAGGTACCCAACTTCCAATTCTGGACTCTTGAATTCGAATTGTGCCCTCTGGACTGACCAGTTACTCTGTGTGTAGATCATAAGATTGTGTTGTAATCTTTAAAGTGACGAGGGATATATTTTCTTGTGATTATAGGTGCCTTACTATCTTGCGGAGTTGACGGAGAAAATTATACAGGACGATCGGATTCAGGTTGTCAAGGCATCATATGCAAAGTTGAAGGTGAGTTTCCTGTTGAGTATTTGCTGGTTATTGCATCCCTTTGATGCTAGTGCTAGTGGGAATGAGAGTTTGGTTGGATTTGTTCAGAGATGTATAGTCTTGTTATTGTGTTTAGGAGTTCTTTTCATTCTGTGAGGCAATGGAACTTGTTCCGGATGAGGAGTTGGAGGCTTCTTCACGAGGAGGTTCTGGTGCACCTGCAGATCGAAGGGCTCTGAAGGTAGATTCACAACATGTACTTCAAAATCCAAAAACCATAAACTTCATTCTTGTCAAATTATAAACAAAAGAAACGGTACTTTGTAGATAGCTCGGTTCAAACGTCAAAAGGCTGCAGAGGCAAAGCTTCTTGAGATTAAAGAGAGGAAGGAGCGACGTGGACGTTCCACTAAAGCAGCAGCCTTGTCGACTCCGGTTGAATCTGGAGAAGATGATATTCCAGATGATGACAGCGAAGAAGAGAGAGAGGTTTGTCCCACTTTTTTGTTTTGCTGCTTTCTCTAATTCGATTTTCTTCTGAGCCTTGTCTTGTGGCTTTTCCTCTGCAGGCATGGCTCTCCTCAATTAACTTGGCTGTTTGTAAGGTTTGTCTAAAAATCATTTATTGGAATCCTATGATTTGTCACGAGTTGAGGCTTTATCTTATGATTGGACTTCGCTACAGGCTATTGATCTGTTGGAAATGCTAAAGAGAGAAGAGGAAATGCTCTCTGCAATAAAGGAAAGACAGTTGAAGGTAGCTTACCACGGTGTTAGTTTTGTTACGTGCTAACAACTATTTGATAAACATATAAACGAAGAAAATTATTATGATCTATTGATCAGGATGGAGAGGATGGGTTTTCTCGGGATGCTCTTGATGATCGTACAAAGAAAGCTGAAACCTGGCACAGAGACGCTGCTGCGAGGGTGCGGTACTCTAACCCAGCACAACCAATCACTTGTGCCACATTTGCACAAGATGTGTTAGAAGGAAGAGCTTCGGTATCCGAAGGTCACGAACACAAGCACCAACCTCTTATATTCGGTCCAGCAAGCATCGTGGGTGGACCGCTCTCTACACAGAGAGAGAGGATGATAGCTCAGGTTTTCCAACCAAGTCACAGGTAAACACAAAATCAAGCTCATCACAAATCTTATATCCTTTTGAGATTAAAAAAGCCGATTAAACTTTGGTTTTGCAGGATGCCAACAATGTGCATAGAGGATGCTGGGCTAACAGAGATGAATATAATGAACGATTGGCAAGAGCAGACGAAAAAAGCTATTGAAGAAGCTACCACCTCATGGCACAATGATAAACCTCTGAGACGAAAGGAAGAGGATGAAGAAGATGATGATGAAGACGAGGAAGCTGTGATGAAAGCTAGAGCTTTCGATGATTGGAAGGACGAAAATCCTCGTGGTGCAGGTAACAAGAAACTCACACCTTGTGGCTGAGAGATTGAGACTGAGACACATATTTAACACTGTATCCCTCTTTTGTTCCTTATTTCATAAACCTCTTCATTTACTTTATGATGTCTGTAATGTAATCATCTTTCTACTGTAAACCTTTAAGACTATTACAGATTTACAGCATAAAAGTGAACTACTGGGATCGCTTTCACTTTCGTGTTTTTTCTTTGGAATATTAAAATTAAATACACCGACTAATGACTATAGATGCAATGTATATATTTAGTACATTATTAACGTGTGACTGGATCTGAAACCAACATCCTCCATTATTGCGTGACCCACGTTCAATCACAGCAGTACAGCACCATTTATGGAATTATACAGCGAAAGATAAACGAGAAAAAAAAAGATACACAACACACATTTTGCTTGTGAATGATTTTCAAAGTACAATGAACATATCACTAACATGTAAACCAGGATTCAACCTATACCTAGTTTCCTCCTGGAAACAACACTTTTTGTGACTTGAAAAACCAATAAAGATTAAAAAGAATTTGACAAGAACAGAGAAAAGAAAGGGATCAGATTCGATCCAAAAAAACGAATACCCAGAAGATGTCAATGATCAAACTTTGATGCAGATTGAAACAATATGAATTTGGAGAAAACTGATGAATGAATACTTTTTTTTACCCTTCAATGCATTGAAACCCTTCACAAATCCAAAGCCAGATTCCAAATAGAATAGCACAGATGCAGAAATCAAACATCAACACCACCCAAACATGTTTCTTCCATATCTGTTTCGCCTTTTGTCTATGATGATGATCACTTAACAAACCATTTCTCAGTTCCTTGCGTAAGACTCCATTGTTACCATTCCCACATAAATCAGCATTCTTCTCTGATATCTCCTTGATCGAACCAACCTCACACGAATCTTCTCCTTTTGCTTCATTATGCAATCTCTTCTTCTTCTTCAACGCCTTCATTGGCTTCCCCAAAAGTGGCATCAACGCAGCTCTTCTTCCTTTAGATGAATCAATACTCGGATTCCGACTCTCTCTCGCTACGCTCCTTGGTGATCCAACCAAATCCATGTCCAATTCCAAATCAACATCAACAACACCAACAATTTCCGCGAAAACTGGATCAAGCTTTGATTGAAGACAATGCGAAACAGGATTAATCAAAGTTTCAACATCAGATCCACCGTCTCTAATCAGATCTTCAATAGCTGATCTCAAACGATTCAAAACCCAGAATGATTCAGGTTTCTCCATACTTTCATCCAAAATCGCGAAATAAACAAACGAATCATCATCGATCGCGAACGTGTACGTCTTCTTGTGAACTGTATGAGAGAACATTGAATGATGAGGAGGCGTGTTCTCGATACATCGTAAGGCTACAGCTTCGATTCCTGGCTCTTCCTTGGAAACGAACTCAGCGAGAACTACGGTTCCTTTCGCAATGCAAGTGTAAGACAATAAACTTGGATTTGAAATCATCCTTTTGTATACAGATTTCAATGGAGATTCGAAAGCAAAATTCAAATAGAAACAAAAAAAACAGAGATCATTAGGTTTTTCATTCGGATTCTCGTAATCGCAACAAATGAAAAAATGCTGCGATCTCGATCGGATCAGAGAAGGAGATAGATTATCTCTTTCCTTCGCCCAATCCAAAATGGAGATTTTGCTTTCTCTCTCTCTAGGGTTTGCGGAATTTTCTAGGGAAAATAACAGAAATGGAGGAGAAGGAGGAGATCCATTATTGGAGAAGACGAAACTGAAAAGATAAACACAGCCCCCCAATATAATATTTTTACTGACTCACTTTTTCTAAAACCACCATTGTAATATTTCATATTTACAATTATACCCCACATTAATCCGTGATTCGAGTAAGTCACACGTGCTAGGGTAACGCCACGTAGCAAATATTATTACATCGCAACAAAAATTAATACTCCTATTCAAAGCAAGTGTGAATCAGGTTTAATTGCAAATTATTAATTTTACTCATATTCAAAGCAAGTGTGAATCAGGTTTAATTGCAACAAAATAAACTATAGGACATTTGTTTGATATTTGTAAACCACAGGGACCTAATCCGGATATATTTTTTGGACGTCGTTTAAAACCAACCTCTGTCTTTGAACAACGTCACTGTTTGGACCCGATTAAAGATGGATCAACCCGACCCGAAAAATGGCTCTGGTCTGATTCTCTCCGTCACTGAACCGATGCGGTCGTTTCTCGCCATCGCGTCCGGTGATCTTCGTCTCTCCGAGGAACTCAGAGGAATTGCTTCCGATCTTAGCTCGAAGAACACCGTTTCCTACAAATTGCTCCGCGCTCTATGGACCGGATCCGATCCGTTGACGAGACCCGGTTTATTGGGACTTTTCTCCGGCTCCGATTTCGTCTTCACCAGTCCCAAACCAAGAGAAAAGGTACACGAACCGCGATTCACATTAAATCCTCATTCAATTTACAATCTTTCTGGGGATTTTCGTATCCTTACTCGTGTTTATTTGTTGTGAGCTCTTCTCTATTGTAGATTAGATTCTGTTCATGCTCCGTGATTTGCTGTAAATTGAATGAGATTATATTAGATGATACTGATCGTGCTCGAAGAATCCAGCAACAAAAGTTATTGTCTTTTGGTAATTTAGAGGAATTCATGGAAGATTTCTTCTAATCCTGTAATCTCAAAAGTGATCACATTTGTCTTTTGTAGGTTTTGTTTGATTCAAATTGAAATACAAATTTGCAGAATTCTGTTTGGTTGATTGGGATATTTGAGCTTTATCGAAGAAAGGATGCTTCTTGTTTCCTTGTTTGAAGTTTTTTCCCAACTATGTTTAAGCCTTTTCGTGTTTGGCCATTTCAATGTGAGTTTATGTTTTAATTTGATCTGATTTTTCTCTTGGTAGAGCGAAGAACTGAAACTGAGATTACTGAAGCTGAAAGAAATAGCAGAGAGGAAGGAGTATGCTGAGCTTGTTAAAGATATAACACCCAAGAAACAAGTCGAAGAGCCTTTCTCCTCTTACAAAGACCAGCTCGGTTTTGGTAAGCATTTTCGTTCGGTTCCCGGATTACAGTTTTACACACAGGTCACTGAAGGTTTTTCTTCTCTTTCACTCTCATTTTATAGGTTTACACGTGGGTCTTACCATGTTCACTGGATATTTGGTTGGATACGCTTCTTTCAGAGCTTTATTCAACCGCAACCCCGCTCTGGTATGCTTTGTGTATCTCTCATTTTGTCATTTTTCTTAAGAAACCCACTACCGTTAAGGGGACTTTTAAATCATGGCTGTTTCGGATTTGTTTCGTTTTCTCCTTTCAGAGTGCTGCTGGTGGGATTCTTGGACTAGTTTTGGCGATGCTTGTGGAAACACTTCTGTTTATAATCAAAACGTCGAAAGATGATCAGATCCAGAGCTCTAAATCGTCTACTCAGAGCTCTCCGTCGTTCACTCCCACTACTAAGAAGAATCAATAGAACTTGGTTTGCGTTCCCTTCCTACTGAGAAACGAAAGAGATTTGTAGAGAATTTAGCTTGGAGACGTATGTGATTATGATCATACTAGCCTGATTTGAGAAATTTTTGTACTCACATGAGAAGAAACACAGAATTTAAGTTTTGTTTAAATAAAATTGGAGTTGTGTTATATTTCCTTTCCCTTACATAAACCGAAAGGCCAATAATAGTCTGGATGTTCTGTGACCTCTAAAAGAATGGTTTGT
>OVAQ01001222.1:0-19891 GCA_900406345.1 Erysimum cheiri | reverse complement strand
CATCTTGAAACATTGAATCTGTCAGGCTGCGTAAGCCTGGATCAGTTTCCGGACTTGTCAAGAAGGATGAAATGCTTAAGGTTTCTGGATTTAAGCAGGACGGCCATTAAAGAGCTACCCTCCTCCATATCGTATCTGACGGCTCTTGAAGAACTGAGATACGTAGACTCCAGGAACGTCGTAAGATTGCCAGATAAGCCTATTGATCTTCAGGGATCATCACAGGATTTTCTTACGCATTTCGCTCCCAAAAGTGAAAGAGTTAAGCCTATATATCTTCAGGGATCATCGTCTGATTTCGGTACTCATGTCTCTCCCAAAAGTGAAACTATAAAGCGGCCGAGGCCCTGTTCTTCTTCTGAGAATGGCTGTGATGAAGAGGAAGCCATGGAAGAGGAAGTGGAAACAGAAGGGACGGGAGCTCTGTTTATCCAGTTGGGGGATATTGCTGACGAGGCATGCTCAATCACTACAAACAAGGGTGACTCCTTAAAGATAGTGTCCAATATTTCGCCGATTTATGCCTCTGGAGGATCTATCATCACTTCTTGGCAGAAGGGTCAACTTCTGGGACGAGGATCATTTGGCTCCGTATATGAATTCATTTCAGAGTAAGTCCTACTTGTTGCTAATATCTATTGAACTTAAATTCAGATTCTTAGTTTCACAAATCCGGTGCAAAGCGATATGAAGTTAGTGAGTTGACAAATGTGGTGGAAAGCGAGTTTTCATTTATGTATTTGGCTGATGCCGACCAAGATGTGTTTTAATGGATGTTTTATGTTAAATGTAGAGATGGGGACTTCTTTGCTGTCAAGGAAGTTTCACTACTTGATCTGGGAAGTCAGGCTCAAGAATGCATACAACAACTCGAGGGGGTGAGATATACCTAGTCTTTTAGCGGCAGCAAATTTTAATTCTTGTAGCATTGTGTCTTTGATCTGTTAGAAGTAGTTTGCCAATCCTCCTTACTTTTTCCACATTTTATATTTTCTACAGGAGATTGCACTACTTAGTCAGCTTCAGCATCCAAATATTGTACGATATCGTGGCACAGCCAAGGTATGATCCCGTTCTGGCTTTCATGTTCTAAGTTGCAGTTGACTCATACAATATAACGCATTTGGATGTTTGCAGGACGAGTTGAATTTGTACATCTTTCTTGAACTTGTAACCCAAGGGTCCCTTCTAAAACTCTACCAAAGATACGAGCTTACAGACTCTGTAGTCTCCTTGTACACAAAACAGATTCTTGATGGTTTGAAATATCTCCACGATAGTGGTTTTATACACAGGTTTGACTAGTAAACTCTCTCTTTTCATAACAGTCCCTGTATTTCCCAAGCTTCTGATTTCCTGCATTTCATGGGTCACTTACTTTTTCTCATCTGATGTGAAAAAGGAACATCAAATGTGCAAATGTATTGGTGGATGCTAATGGAGCAGTTAAACTTGCAGATTTTGGATTGGCAAAGGTTAATTCCGTTAATTGATGTATATAGTTTCTGCTCGGAAGTAATATAACCTCGTCCATCGCTTATTTCCCTTACTTGATATTTGTGGCATTTTGTTATTTAGGTATCAAAGTTATTCGACATTAAGTTCCAGAGGGGAACTCCATTCTGGATGGCTCCAGAGGTAACTGGTTTGGGCTCTTGAACTAGTTTTAAAATATGTTCCCGCATATGTTGTGTTTCCCTGAAGTCTTTGATTAATCTGTAGCTAGTTTAAATTTCATCAATTTCACTTAATGTTGCTTGTACAAGTATGTAAGTTGTAATCATACTGATAGAACATAACAATTGGATCAGGTAATTAACCAGCGTAATAATGGTTATGGAAGTCCAGTCGACATATGGAGCCTTGGATGCACTGTGCTCGAAATGTTGACTGGTCAGATCCCTTACTTCAATCTCGAACCCGTAAGTCACCAACTATTTAGCTCTCTATATCTCACGATCATTTTTTACTTCTGTAAAAAGACATGAACCTAAGCATTTGGCTCAGTTTAATATTTCAACAGAGTGATTTTGATTTGCACCTTCAGTTTAGTAGATGTTAACATAATTGGAATTTGAACATTTCACAGGTTGCAGCCCTGTTTAGCATCGGAATGGGTAAGCTTCCAGAAATACCTGATACTCTATCGGTAGACGCTCGGCATTTCATACTTAGGTGTCTCCAAGTGAACCCGGAAGAGCGGCCAACAGTAAATGAGTTGCTGAACCATCCATTTGTGAGAAAGCCCTTACCATCCTCAGGCTCAGGATCAGCCTCAGGTTTGGGATCAGCATCTCTGCCTCTTATATATTAAGGGAAAAACTATATAACGTAAAATGTTGGGTGGAATTGTTTATCCGGAGAAAAGAACAATTATAAGACAGGATCATCACAAACTTTATCGGATGTAGTCATTTTAGTTCGTACAATCATTTTTTTTTCAACCGAGCCAGCCATGGGTAGAAGCAGACCAAACAGGATTCGGACATTAACAAAAAAGTCAATTGAATCTTCTATTCCATACTTTACATTTTACACTGACATGACCAAATCATTTATCATTGTTTTTTTTTTTGTCTTTTGTTCTTTCTTTTGTTTTGTTTTCAAAAGCCAACAGATTTTCCATCTCTTGTTTGCTGTCACAATACACAGCGATCAGAGTTAATAAGGTAAACATATTTCTCTCAAACTTAATCTGAAAAGTCTATACTAAACTTTTAATTTCGAAAAATAAACAATTGCCTATTTGGGCATGAGAAGGGATCTATATAATGGAAAAGTCATAGATAGAGCTGGTCCGGGGCGGCTCAATCCAGGCACCATAATGCATCTCATTATTGGTTGAAGATTCAACACAATAACCTTCAAGGTCTGTACAAAAACTCCTTGTATATAGCGAGTATTTGGCCAGACGGTCCGGGTTTAAATCAGAATCCCACACATACACGGTGTTACGCATCTCTCCTGTGAGCCTATTTGTCATAATGCTTGTTTCATCACTAACAAAGATGCACAAACCATCAAATGTTTCCTTCCTTTCCCAAACGGACCGCACCCGATTAAATCCAAACACGACGAGTTGCCTCCTCCTGTTAGAGAGCACATCTAGAAGATATATGTTTCCTTCGTATTCGGTTATCCAACTCAGAAACGGGCTTAGGTCTGGAAGTGGCACATGAAGAGTATCCCAGGTGCGTGCGAATGGATCGAATACCCCTAGACCATTTAGATCCGGAAACCAAAAATGACTACCCGAGAATACAATTTTTTTTCTTACATAATTTGCAAAACGTATCGTCGGTCTAGAGAATTCATTGGTTACCCACTCAACTGCACCAAGATACCAAGTGTAGATGATAAAATCATATGGTGCATGATTATTAATGCCACACACCACACAACTTTTGTTTGTAGGAGCACAAGAGAAAGCAAATTCGGTTCCAAGGGTTCCAATTGCCATCAAACTTGGCAACTTTATATATTCTCGAGTAAATGGATTAAAGAATAACAATCCCTTGGCACCTTCATTGTAATCTTCCATGAGTAACCACCCATCTTTGGAGCAACAAATACTTGCACAAAATGATAAATCAGGTAGCTTCATCGCCTTCGTCTTTTTCTTCTCTGTTGGATCGAAAAATCCATAAGAGACACCACTTAGATCAATATCAAAATACACAAGCCAAGGAGAACGATCCCGAACAGAAACAGCAACTTCATGCCATGTCTTGCAAACAGCTGAAGCACGTATATTATCTTTCAGAGAAAGACGAGATAGTATGAGAACTAAAAGGTCGATGGGGAGATAAAACTCTTTATTTGCGATTTCATTCTTCTTCTTTGAGTTTCCCAATAATGATATTGTTTTGAACCTAGTGACACCAAGAACCCAAAACATTAATTTTCTTTTATTATATAGTCCATTTATCAGAAAAGTGGTTGTACAATGTTTATTTTTGTCTATACAAAATCTTAAACGTATAGTTCTATGCACTATGAATTATGAAAGATGTATATTGAGCAATTAACACTGTACCATTTGAAGGAAATCGCATCTTACAAACCCTTGATTCTTTTTATTCACATAAAAGAACAACAATCCTAAACGTTTATATAACAAAAACAATTTCTACATAAATTTTAATACTAGAATGAAAAAAGAACAATCTAAAGTATGCCTGAATTCTTCTTACTTTGAGATCAAAACTGAAAAGACAGAAGAGTATGGCATTTGTAAAAAGTGATTAAGAGTAAAAAGATTCGGAGGTAATTTATAGTTGTACTAGTAGTCGCAAATGTCAAAAGAAAAACTTCATGACCATATCAAGATGCATAGTGGACTTCATATATTAATTTAGAGGTATGTATATAGTTATTCATATTAATTGACTTGTCAAGGATTAATATTCATTTTGTTATTTAACTAAATAATTTTTATACTAAGATCTTATTCCAAATATATAGATTTTTAGATGATTTCACTTAATTAACTTTTAATACTTAATATAAATTAATATGTACAGATGTTTTTGATCAATCTTAGTATTTTAAAATACGTTAGAACTTGACACATGTCGAGATCACGTTAATGACTAATTTTGAAAACCAACATTTCTATAAAATATAACATTGAATGTTGACACCCACATAATATAAATTTAGAAAATAAGCGATGTCTAAGAGATAAAATAAACCTAACTAAAATGAATCTTCTAAAAGAAATAGATTTTCTATTTTAATGCTAATACATTCTCTATTTAATCCTAAGAAATGGTTTCTTCATTTGTTTACTAGAATTTTCTAATCGAAACCCAATCTTTTGTGAATTTTTTATTTTCTTTTCTATAAACGAGTTGCTTTTGAGACGATAGGTTGGTGTGCCATTCGCACGTGCGTATCGTGGAAATGTATCAATAATCTAATGAAACGTTCCTTTGGTTAGGTTGGTAAATAGTACTTCGTGCTTATATTGCTAAACAAAGATACAAATCGAACAAAAAACGCTGCGTTTTGTTTCCACGTCTCTCAAGCAAGATCGTCGTTGTTGGTTGTTTGATTGTTTCTGTAACCAAAAGAAAAAAAATGGGCGTGATCTCTCCCATTGAGACTCTGCTCTTAAAGTCTCAACATCGTCTTCTTCAACCTCGAGACTACTCCTATCCAGTGGTTTTTCACAACACTCAACGAGTTGCAAATTTCCCACGCAACAGCGTCTCGTTCTCTTCTCTAGGTTTCACTTTCTTTCTCCTCTGTTTTTATGAAAAGTTAAACCATTTTTTTAGTCTTCAATTCTTGTTTTTTATGAGTTGTGTTCTCTTGCAGGATCATGCTCTGTAGATTTTCCACTGGGAATCAACCCTATTTCACAAAGTATGTAAAATCTCAGCTAATAACTCTGTTTTTAGGAGTGAAGCAACGTTTTTGATTTTTGGTTTTATGTTCTACAATCCAAAGATGGCAAGTCAAGTAATCCTTGGAGGAGATACGTCTCCGAATCTGACTCAAACGAGGTAAAACACAATCAACAAAACTGCGACTTTTTGTTCGCTTTCTTGGCACGTAACAGTTCTGTTTTGTTTCAGCTTTACAACAAGAAGTCTTCTATAATGGAAGTATTAAAGCAAGCAAACTCTTATATTCCTCATGTACTTCTCTTAAGTACAGCCTTAGCTCTTCTCTATCCACTTTCTTTCACATGGTTCAAGCCAAGGTTTGGATCAACCTAATCTTGATTACAATTTTAATTAGACATCAGAATCTCTAATTGCTATTACTTTTGTTTTAGGTATTTTGTGCCTGGCTTAGGGTTCATGATGTTTGCTGTTGGAATCAACTCTAACGAAAAAGACTTTCTTGAAGCTCTTAAAAGACCAGACGCTATTTTAGCCGGTTACATCGGACAATACTTTATAAAACCTCTCTTAGGTTACATTTTCGGCGTAATTGCTGTCTCTCTTTTCAATCTGCCTACTTCAATAGGTGCTGGAATCATGTTGGTTTCTTGTGTTAGTGGAGCTCAGTTATCAAATTACACAACTTTCTTGACTGATCCTTCACTCGCGCCGCTTAGCATCATCATGACATCTCTCTCAACGGCTACCGCGGCTTTTGTTACACCCATGCTTTCACTCTTACTCATTGGTAAAAAGTTTCCCGTTGATGTGGTTGGGATGATCTCTAGCATTCTCCAGGTCGTTATTACACCTATTGCCGCAGGACTACTACTAAACCGGTGGGACATCATCTCAATCAATTAGAAATGCTGTCATTGGTTTGTTCTTTTTGTTTTGTTTGGTTCAGACTCGGTTAACGTTACACTAAAAATGTGACTGCAGGTTATTTCCAAGGTTTTCTAATGCAATCAAACCATTTCTCCCGGCGTTAACACTTATCGACATGGGTTGTTGCATTGGAGCACCCATCGCTTTGAACATCGATTCAATCTTGTCTCCGTTTGGTGCAACCATTTTGTTCCTCGTCATCACGTTTCATCTCTTGGCTTTTGTGGCTGGTTACTTTTTCACTGGTTTCTTCTTCAGCAAGGCACCTGATGTTAAAGCTCTACAAAGAACAATTTCCTTCGAAACAGGAATGCAAAGTAGTCTTCTTGCTCTGGCCCTCGCGACAAAGTTCTTTCAAGATCCTCTCGTTGGAGTGCCTCCAGCAATCTCCGTGAGTTTGAAAGCTAGTTTTGTTACATATCTATGTACTTTTCTTAACAATGTTTTTGTCTAACAGGAAATTTTTTTATTTCTTGCAGACAGTGGTTATGTCTCTAATGGGTATCTCTCTTGTTACGATATGGAAAAACAGAAAGGACTAGTGGCATGAACCTAACTTGGATTTTCCGGAACAATTTCTGTTGTTTGTGGTTGGCTGTTCTAATTGTTTAATGATCTTGTGTTTCTGTAATGATCTATAGGAATAAAGGAACCAATATTTACCCATAAGAAGTTTAGCATGATTTCAATTCCTTCTTTCTTGATTGGATCGATATAAAACCCGGTTAAAGTGAAACCAAAACAGAGTGGATAAAGAGATAACTCTTTAATTTCTACATTGTTAATATCTTCGATTACTTTCTTACAAACGCACACATACATATAGTGGTTTTCTCCAATTGCTACACTACACTCACTTAGACTCTAATCATGACTCTTCCACTAGACCATACGTCTAGGTACTTGACTCGCTTCTACAAGCAAGGTTAAACTGATAAACCTTACACAACAACAACTCTTAACCATTACACTTAGACAACTCTACTTAGCTAGACCTAAACCAACTTTACAAGAAAACATAATTCCATAGTTGGGCCTATCTAAACGAATAGCCCAATGTCTCATTATTACAAAATAACACAAGCCCAACTTCTTTATTCTTGTGTTGACTTCGCTCCTTCCTCCAATCACGAGCCTTTGCCTCGTATGTTGCTTGTGCTTCTTGTTTGCACATCTTCTCCGTCTCATTGATTTCCCGCATTGAGTACAACAACATATTGTATCTTCTCGATAATCTCCCAATGAGTCTAGGCATTGTATTCAAATAATTTCTTTGAGGTATCTCATGGTCCTTTGCTTAAGCATGAAAAGATACATTCTTCATTTTTTATTTTTTTTTGGTAAAAGGTTAAATTTTACATTCTACATTCTTCATTTTTTTTTTTTTTGTCAACTTCTACATTCTTCATTTCTTTGACTATATTTGATGTTTACTCTTAGAAAGATTCTCTGTGTTTGGTTTAAAATGAAAGGTCAAGTTTCTTGTTCATCCTTTACCCCTTGAACAACTCAAATTTCTACACTTTTAGACTTTTAGATAGTTAAATTCTGACTTCATGACTGGTTCTATTTCATAATATTATCAGAAGCTATAAGCATAACCTTTTTTATTGGCACTATTTACCGACTTTAGCTTTTTGTTCAGAAGGGCTTCATGGAAAGAAACAGCAAGACGTCTGGTTCTTGAAAGTCAAAACAGCATGATTTCTTGACCATTAAGGATGGGTACTTGAGTAGGGTCCGTATGGATGTGTACGCCACTCATATATTTTCAGGTCTCATGATTGATGATTCTTCCATTTGAAACTTAACATAACAAAAAAAAAAAATCAAAACAAAATGAAATGAAAAAAAAAGGGTCTCTAATCACAATGGTTATGAATCATGGTGGAAGATGATCTAAGCATTATCTATAAAATTATATTCGTGGTTTTGCTTAAAAGAGAAATGTCATGTCTGATTACATCAATTATTTGTAATATTGTAAATATTTTAATTGTTGCCTCATCTGTTTTGGCAGAGTATCTTTTCATATTATTAACATAAAAAAAATTGTGTTTAAGACCAAAAGTAAAAAAAAAAACAACCCGTAAGCTTGAAGACATATTTGCAACAATAATTTTCACTTTAATTATTGCTTAAACAAACCAAATCAATCAATATAATTTTTTTTTTAAGAACTTAAAGTCATATCATATAAAATGTCAATTTTCTTATATCAGCTAAAAATGTTAATTTCGTGTAATCCAATGAATGGACTGTGAAAGAAAAAGGAGGAAACAGTAGACTGCGGAGAAATGAAAAAAATAGTATATTGACACTTTTAACCTCCAAAATGCTTAATTATTACGACTATGCCATTACTCCAAATAAGCCGTTGGATGATAAAACAGTAACGTCACATAAACGTCGGTCGTACAGATCCAACGGCTAAAAACAATTCAAAAGCACGCCAANAGAAAAAAAAAAAAAAAAAAAAAAAGACAAGACCGACAATTAAAAAAAAAAAGGAAACCGTGTCTGGTTGGTCTCGTAAACCAAACTTAATTATATAAGAAAGGCTCATTTCTCTCATCAACCATTGTTGCGTGTTTGGTTATCTCTCTCTCACCTAAATCAAAGGGATTTGTTCTGATCAAAAAAACTTTGAACAGAATTAACAAATCCCTCGAATCTTACCTTAAAGAAACAATCTCTTTCCTTTCATCTTCTTCTTCTTTGGGAGATTAAGAATCTCGTCAAAAAAACAAAATTCAGGAGAAGAAGCTTTGAATATTGGTGGCAATATCTCATTTGATCTGACTTTTCTGGTAATTTTTCTCTTCTTTGATTTGATTTTGTTTTGTTTGTTTTTTCACAGATCTGAACATTTTTGGTGAAAATTGTCCATGTCATGCGTAGAAATGTTTATTTTTGGGTCATTTCTTAAACGATTAATCCGTGTAGTTTTGAAATTTATGGTGTATCGATTCTGAAATTGGATTTGGGGGAAATTTGATTCCGAGATAGATCTTATCAAAGCTGGGTTCAATCGAATAATTGTGATTATATAGAAGCTGGGTTTGGCCCCAAAAAAAAAAAAAAATAGAAGCTTGGTTATTATCGAATTGAATCAATTTTTGATTACATAGAAGCTGGGTTTAATCGAATTGATTCAATTTTTGAGTATATAGAAGCTGGGTTAAATCGAATTGATTCATTTTTTGGTTATATAGAAGCTGGGTATGATCGAATTGATTCAATTTTTGATTGTGGGTTAAATCGAATTGAGACAAATTGAATCGAATCTTATCTTGATATGAATAGATGATAACCTTAAAAAAGTATTCTTTATGTTGTCAGATGATTAATGATTTGTTTTTGTATTCTTGTTTGTTTAATTGAAGGTGAAAGAGATCGAGAAGGTACAAAAACAATGGGCTCTGAGCAAAACAACAGCACAAGCTTTCCACCAACAGAGCCAAAGCTCTGTGATAACGGATGTGGATTCTTTGGGTCACCATCCAACATGAATCTATGTTCGAAATGTTACAGAAGCCTACGAGCCGAGGAAGATCAAACCGCGGTAGCGAAAGCTGCGGTTAAGAAATCTTTAAAGCTTCCATCTTGCAGTATCATTGCACCTGAACAAAAACAGCCTCTGGAACTTAAACCAGAACCTGTTGAAACCGTTGTTGTAACCGCTGAGCCGTCTTCGTTACCTGTAGCTACTGAACAGGACGAGGCGGAGCCATCGAGACCTGCGCAACCGAACAGGTGTTTCAGCTGTAACAAGAAGGTTGGGGTATTGGGGTTTAAGTGCAAATGCGGTAGCACGTTTTGCGGGAATCATAGGTACCCTGAGAAGCACGAGTGTAGCTTCGATTTCAAAGAAGTTGGGCGTGATGCAATCGCAAAGGCGAATCCGGTGATTAAGGCGGATAAAGTCCAGAGGATTTGAATGAAAACTTTGTTGTTTTTTAAGTATTTCTTTGTCTTCTGCATTTGATCAGTTTCTCTTCCGGGAATGTTGATCTGTTGTGATCATGTTCGATGTTTGGTTTCCATGAATCAAAATGAAAATTGCTGCTCTTGGTTTCTCTTAAGAGTCTTAAAAAATGGAGTCTCTTTGCTCGTATATCTTGTAAAACTAGACACGCCTTGAGATTGAATCTATTTGCTTCTTCTTGGTTCTGTTTTGATTCAACTAAGATATTGAATCTATAGTGCATTTGTATTAGTATCATATATTACAAGAAAATGGCATAAATGGTCTTAATCAATTTGATGTGGTATGTCTTCGGGTCATCAGATAACACCTGTGACTGTGTTTGAAAATGACAACGGAAATAAGATTCTCAGATTTTATTTTTTTTTTGGTCACGAAGATAAGATTCTCAGATTAATTTTCATTTTGTTGGCAAATTTGACATACACACACTGAAACACACCAAAGAAAAAAGAAAAAATCATACTGGATAAAAGAAAATGAGCACTGCTGGCCTAATACGGGCCAAGATAATGATGAGTGGGCTCTGAATCTGGGCTCAGATTACTTAAATTGGGAAAATATATATCTATATTATTCACAAATATATGGTTTGTCATAGAAAAACAAAAACAAAAACAAAAACAAAAAAAAGTCTAGGCCCAAAAGAAATTTTATGCCCAATTAAGTTCAGCTTCGTCCTGTAATTGCTTTTCATCTTCTTCTTTTATTGGTCGGATGCTTTTCATCTTCTATATCGAAGGTTAGATTCACTAGGTTTTATTCTCTAGTTGCCATATTTACTTGAGGATAATGAGAAGAATTAACTAAACTTTTGGAAATGTTGAAATTTTGTTGAAAGTATCAAACACCAAATTTTTTAACAAAAAAGAAAAAGAAAGTATCAAACACTTAATAAAAAGCCTCTTTTATTTGTTTGAATAATAAAAAGTCTACTATGAGATTGAGATCAATGCTAACTAAAATCATAAGTGAGTCCACACTTTCTATTTTTGGAAGCATCCTAGAATTGTGTACTTATAACATTAAAGCAACACACTTACCATGTGTCTGTAATCATATGCTTAAAACTAAAATTTCAATTATATTTAAAACCAAAAACATAGAAAATTAACTGTTATCAGGTTTTTTTAAGGAAAGTTTAATTAATTTTTTTTAAAAATAAATTTCATATATAGTTTTTATGATTAAAATAAACTAAAATTGCTTGGAAAAAATTTCATATTAATACATAAGCATAAAAGTCTTTAATATATAGAAAAATCCACTTGAATTATTTTTGTTTTGTTTAATCTTTGACTCTTTGTAAATGAAGTTACTTAAAACTTAAAAACGATATTCAACTTGGAAATGGGAGAAGATGATCATTTCTAGAAATATCCCATAAGATGTTGATAACTATGGGAGTTGAATTACAATAGTTAATGGAACAAAATAACTTGAACCAAAAATAGATTAATTTGGATAAGTAATTCTTGTAAACAAGGAAAACAAACCGAACATAAATTAAGAATCAAATTCATCAAAGAAATCTCAATAAAGTAAAGAACAACTTAAACCTTACATAATCAAACATTAAAAAAAAAAAAAAAAAATCTACGAACTAAAACGAACCCAAGAAAACAAAAACAAAGAAGAACCTGAAACATCTACTGAATTGTTGATCCACAAACGCATCGGAAAGGCTTCTTCAACTTCTGATCATACTTGGTACACCTTCTTTTAATCATTCCATGTTAGCTTGCTTTATATATATGTAAAATCTATTAGTAAATAGCTACATATATATAAATACATAGCTATATATATTCGATTAATGTGTGACAATATAGCAATCTAATCAATAAGATGGTCGACCCGTAGACCAATACGGCTGATCATTCTGCTGTGGCTGCGGCAACTGAACCGAACCAAGAAGGTTTGGTGGCAGTCCTTGAGCCGCCGCCATAGCTGCCATAGCTTGTTGCTGCCCCATCATTGGCGGAGATCCCATTCCACCACCACCTCCTCCTCCTTGGACTGGCGTCTGCATCTCATCTTCTTCTAAAGGCAGCCTCTCGTACGCCGCATTGCTAAAAGAAGCTGCCATAACCACCACAGGACCAGAACACAACAAAGGTCCCACCACACTGCCTCCAACCACCTGCCCTTGTCCACCGGCTAGGTAAACGCTTAGTCCGGTGGCTGCAGGTGGCGCAGGAGGCGGCAAGAAAGATCCGGAAAGAGAGAGGATTTCGAACCGGCCGTGGAGGCTAACCACCGAGCCAGGTGGAGATCCAGGCTGACGTATCGTGACGTTAGTGACGTTTCCTGTACCGCTCATAACGCAAACGCCTCTTTGACGGCGTCTCGCAAACGTAGCCATACAGTCAACTATGTCACATCCATCTCCGATCTCCATGACGTGAGTTCGAAGCGCGTTCGCGCTGTCTCTTGTTATGATTATTGGAGCTTTAGGTTTGTTCTTGGATCCTGCTGGTCTTCCTCTTGGTCTTCTCGTCATCTGTTCTCCTCCGCTTCCTCCTCCACCGCCGCTTCCACCTTCTCCGCCGTGTAAAGTCATCTCTTTACCTTCGCTTCCACTGTTGTTATTAGCGATGTTGTCCATGTTATCGCTTGTCTCTTCACGATCACGATCCATCTTGATGGATCGATTCAATATTGACCCTCCTTGCTGCTCATGATCTTGATCAGGGTTTCTCTGCGGCTGCTGATGATGTTGGAGAAAGAACTGTTGTTGTTGTTGTTGATGTTGTTGTTGTTGTTGTTGAAGATGCAATTGGAAGTCTCTAGCGTGGAAAGGAGGAGGAAGAGAGCTTTGTGATCCATGAGATTGAACTGGATCCATTCTATGTTGAGATTGATCAGTATGAGAATCGATTTTGATGATTTTGACCTAGGAGAGACTCTTAGATAGAAGAGGAAAAAGAATAATAATGTTTCACAACAAATATCAAGCTGGATTTTTCTTCTTCATCTTATTCTTTGATTGATTTGGTAAGGTTTTTTCTCTCTCCCTCTTGTCGTCTTTCCTCTTCTCTCTAGATTTGTTTATAGCTTCTCTTCTGATTTGAGTTGTACTTTGGTGTGGAAGTGAAAAGGGCTTTTGGTAGGTTTTTATTTCTCACTCTTTTTTGTAATTTCCTTTTTTAGTTTTATTTGAGATGTGTGGGGGTTTTGAGGTGTCTGTGGGGGTGGTCTGCTTAATTTGCTTTGGTTGGTGATTGGTAAATTAGGGTTAAAAAGAGAGAGGAAAGATGTAGCTTTTGTTTTCTTCTTGTGCTTATGACAATGACATCATTCTCATGTTTAGGCGGTGCTTTGGTCCCCACTTCTACGCCATTATTTCCTTTGTATAACGTTTCAATCGCACTCGCTTGCGATCTTTATTTATTTAGAGGCTCATTTTTACTTTTGACTTGTAGATTTTAATTCTTACATGACGATGGTTTGGTTCGTTATTTCTGAATACTGGCAAAGACTCGATGATACCTTCTTGGTAAACACTAATTCGATAGATCACCATATGTTTCTTTTTTCTTTTATTTCAGTGGTACCCATCGATGCTAGTGCTAGAAATTACAATTTCAATATAAATTTATGTGGGAATTGAAAATATAGGAGGATTATATGAATATTTGTCCATGTATGCATTCTAAAATTGAAAATTAAGTTTTAATTTTGAGAAAGCATATGTTACCAATCTAAAATTTAGAATGCATATATAGACAAATGTTTAAATAATTCTCTTTTATTTTCAATTCCCCTTAAATTTATCATATAGTTTATTGGCTACTCTGTCTTAACTATTGGTAATCTTCTAAAATGAAAAATAGTTTCAATCAATTTTCATTAAATTTTCTTTTTTTTTTCTTTTTTTTCATAAACTTTTCTTTTTGCGCCTATTTTTATTTTTACAACCTGTACAGTAATTACACTCAACATCATATCTTCAAATACGTATAAATTAAGTAAATATAATGTATATTTATACTTATGGGTTGTTCTATCTATCTGGTGTCAAAGTTTGAGGATTTGAATAGCTTTTTGGTGTTAAAAAAATTGTATATTATACGTATAAGTGGTTTTCTCTATAAAAAAAGAATCTTCTAACTTCTAGGGCAATGCAGGAAATTGCCATCGCTAAGTACTAAGAAGTACTGAGATATATATAGTTAAAAAGGTTATAACAAATACAATTGAATTTGAAGCGCATGATCAATAAAGTAGATAAATATTTATTGTAAATATACTATATTAAGAAAAAGTTAGGGGATGCGATGTGTGGATATGGCATTGGAGAGAGTGAAGTAATAAGAAGACGCGAAGAAGGCGCTGACAAATCTCAAACCCAAAGGGAGAAAGCACGAGAGAGAGAGACAAGAGATTGTTGAATTGAATGTGCAGAGAAAGAGAGAGAGAGAGAGGAGATGAGAGGCAATGGCATGACTCTTGTGGACGCAAACCCATGTCTTAAAAGATGCTCTTTGTCGGCTCTCATGCTCTTTCCTTATCCACGTGCCCTTCTCCTTCCTCTCGTTTTGCATTTTGGATTTAGCCACGGAACGCTCAAAGTGTATATATACGTTTTTGGTTTATAATTTATCCAAGTTATATACTTAAAAAGATTAATTAATTTTTTTTCGGCAAAAAGATTAATTCATTAAAATTGCTGAAAATCATTTAATTAGTTTCTTTTATAATTATGAGCAACTTTTAGTATAACAAAATCTATATCTAGTAATTGGACGTAGAACAAGACCGGCCGGTCTACTTGGTGTACATGTTTTATGCCTCATGTTGTTAAATGTGGTGTAACATGTTCATATTGAATCAAATGTGGTGAACGTACGTGCCAAATATTCAAAAACCTTGAAATAAGATGTTTTAGGTTTCCAGTAGAATAGCTATTGAACATATATACGTCTTCGAAAAGATATAGATCGTAGCACAATATAGTACTTAGATAAAACTCCAATATGAACTATCAAACGTTATTATTTTAAATGTTTTAATTCGTTTTGGTACATCACCATCTAGAAGATATATTAATTTTTCTTTCTATTATATAAATCATGCGTTTATTATTGACGATGATTGATCATCGGTAAATTTTCATCTAGTATTCGTGTATCATAATTGGATAGTTAAATATCTATCCAGTTAAATTTACATGAAAAAAAAAACGAAGATGGTTTTATTTTACTTGAACTTTATTTAATACATTATCACTAGTCGAAGTATACATTGTGCTTTATGTATATAAAAATAAAATAATTTATTGATTACCTGGATATGAGAACATAGTTGGTTGACAAGAAAAGCAAGTTAATACGAGAACACAGTTCCACCAAACGAGGAAGTTACTGTTGATGTTTGACTTTATTAGATTGATATCTATTATCTAATCTCGAATATGACTCATAAGTTATACGCAACTCACGTTAGAAACATTTGTTCCGATTTAAAAAAAAAAACATACAATAAATCGCTCCCTTATATAATTGTAGTTACGAAGTTTAATCCAAACAACCAAAAAAAATAGTGATAGTTGATCAATGGTTTTCCCTTTTCACTTTTTTGAATATTAAGAATGTCATTCCCTTGTTAATTGTTATATACTGTATTTAATTTTGTGATTCCATTCATCCATTGTTATATTAGTATGCATATAGCAACATTTATCATTTCCTTATATTTTGAAAAGTTAGTTATATATTATGCACGTGTTAAGAATGTAATTAACAAAATTGAACTATCATTTGTTTTACAATTACTTTTCTAAACAATTTATGATAATCATGCGAATACTCTATTTTTCTTTTATTGTTTTACCAATTTCCATCATTTCCTTACTGCCAAACCATGTATCACGATGCATACGACGTATCAGTTATTATTAATATTTAATATTTATGTATCAATCTTTTTAAGTTTGTACTTAATTGTTTCTCCATATATAATTATTAGCAACTACTCCTATTATTATTCTCAAAAGAGATGCCAAATTTTGTTTTGTGTAACAATTCCAACTATTAGTTGGTTTGATAACGATTATTGATCCCAATACAAAGGATTACCTTACGTCATATTATTTGAGTATGATTATTATCTTAAGAATAACAAAATCAATAAAAATTTTGGGAAATGAGGTCACTTTGTATGCTCTAAAATTTATCCTCAAAAGGCATGAATTTTATCAGACCAGCGTTTGAGCTCAGAAGCTCGCAAAAAGAGAGGACAGCTTGCTTTAGTTTCAATCCCGAATTTTACGGATTACTAATTGATTAGTTTAATAATTTTAGTTGGTTATGTTAAAATTTTTGTTAAAGTATGAGTATTGTTAATGTTAAAGTATGAGTATTGTTAAAAACATTTGACATCATACTTTGTTATAATATGATGTTCTAATCATCTTGTATGTCACTATCCCAAAGTTCGGTTAAACTATTTTTATTATATGACATGCTCTAATAAACTAAATAGATTAAAGGAGCATCTAAAAAATGTAGGTGAAAATAGCATTTTATCACTTATCCATTAACAAGATGGTTTGTTGAATTCTTGGGGACAAATGATTACATGATTTTGTGATGTATCATAAGAAACTTGCTTAAAATAATTTTGATTTTATGAATAGCATGGAATATCATCGTTTTAAATAAAAAGCTAGTTGTTAATTATGAAAGGGATCATAGATAACCAAAAGAGACTATCTTCCAACATTTTCTACATTAAATAACAAGAATTTGACCCCAGAATATTTTTAAGGTCACAATTATATAATATGCGAGTTGTTGGAGAAGAAATAGCCGTCAAATTGCGTGATGAAGACAAGAATTTCCCAAATACTTTCAAAATATCTAATGAAAATTACTCCAAGGTATTTCTGATGTTCACTTATTAATAATATATACTAGATCAATAGTAGAAATGTAAATTAGTGAATTTATTTGAAAATCGAATATTCTTTTCTGTTGGTATAGTTAACTTTAAAAATAATGAAAATAGTAATGGATTTTAGTTAGAATTTTTTTGCTTATTACAACTTTCAGATTATGCGTTGTCAAAGTTAAATTCGTGATTAAGACAAGAAAAAGAGTAAAGGCAGAGACAGACATGATATTGGTAAAAGGCCAAAGGGATGCAAGCTTGTAAAGCATCAAAAATTGTGATGTTATTTAAAACTATAGCCTAATTTTCATTGCCCACAAATAAATTATAAATTATATATGTCAAATATCTTTAAAATAAGTTAAAAAAATAAATGAACCTATCACCTTAAAGTCTATGACAAATTGAATATGTATATAGTTAGTTGTATGAGCACAACTTGGATAAAATAGTTAAATAAAGAAAGAAGTTGGTAGATTAAGCTGATTAATTAAATAATTCAAATTAAGTCCCCATGTGGATGGCACCTAATTGCCTCGAATCTTATCGTGCTTCTGCTTTCCTCACGAATTCAATATATGGTCCCCTCCCAGCCAAATGTAAATACATGTATTTTCTACTGATTAACAAATATTGAAGTAATTGATATATTGGTGATTTAATATAAACACGCAGCAAATACTATAAGCTGAATAATATATTGGTGATTTTAAGCAATGTAAATTCATCAATGAATTACCATTTTTTGGACTTTTTGAGGTCTTTTATATTAACTAAAGTTTTATGTGAAAACGGAAAAACTAAATAAAAATATATCTGAAACTTATGTAAATGGAGTCCAACCAAAAAAAATTGAAGTCCCATAAAATCTTAATTTATTTGCAGGTCCTTTTTGTTAAATATTTTTTAAGTTCTATTTCTAGTCGATTTTTCATTTTTCCGGTCATTTTGTAGCGGTTCCAACGATGTATCCTAACTTTTCCGATCACCTTCTTTTGATATATCTGACCCCCCACAAGAAACTGTTTCATAAATATCCGGGAACCCGAAAGATGAAGTAACGCCTAATCGTTGGGGGGAAAAAAAATCCTAATCAAAGACTGGATTGGACACTAGTATATTTATGAAAAGTCGTGATAATAGGAGATTATTGTCAAAGTGGTGGGGGCATGTGAGTTAAATAATGACTAAGCCACAATTAGTGGAGCATTAATTAAGATGGCATTGTTGAGACTTGAAAGGTGAGGCCAAAACTGAGCTAAATGACAAGGCTAAAGCTAAAACGCACATGACATCAACGGCTTCTAACCATGAGGAATCTCGTGATTAATAGTTAATTATGTCTTCTTAATCTCATACTACTTACAATCATGAACATATTCACAACCTCTTGGGTGATATATTTGATGAATTTTGGTTTTGATATTTCTATATAGGTGCAAACAAAATTTAATAAAGTTTGGCAATATTAAAATTTAGGGTGGAAATATTTAGTATTAGTTTTAAGGGATTAAACATTTAACAGTTTTAAATACCTATTTTGGTATATCAGAATATATAAAGAATCCGAATGTATGTTATAGCTGTGTATTATATAAACACACAAACAATTTGGTGATGATGTGCTTTGTAAAGTGATTTTATGAAAAAGAAATTCGTTGTCTTACGTTTCTGTATATGAAATACACATGATTATTAATTTTTCATTTTGACATCGAAATACACATGATTATATTTATAAATATGACATACTTGATCACCAAAAAAAAAAAAAATGACATACTTGATACCTCGTAAGTATGGGGCAGATATGTACCGTTTATCATATTTCAATATTAATCCATCATAAAACTACTTGTCATGAAACTATCCAACGTGACCATATATATACGTATTATGGTTAACTATAATCATTTGTATTTTGTAATAAGTTACTAAATTTTTGTTAAAAGTACTATTACTCCTTCATACAAAAAAAAAAGTACTATTACTCCGTCTTATATTTATACTAGATTAGGATCCATGAATACGCGAGTTTAAAATAAAAAATTTATAACCCGTATAAAAAAAAAGAAATTAGGACCCGCATACGCGGGTTTATAACTAAAAATTTTATAACTCGTATAAAAACAAAATTAGATATTCTGTAAAATATTTATAAATTATTTAATGGAATTTTCCTCTTTATTTGCTGATTATTTTACTATATTTTAAAATATTTAGTTTTCTTTATAATCAACTAGATTGGGACCCGCGTATACGCGAGTTAATAATTAAAAAATTTACAACCCGTATAAAAAAACAAAATTAGATATTATGTAAAATATTTAGAAATTACTTAATTTAATTTTTCTATTTATTTATTAATTATTTTTAATTAAAAAATTTATAACCCATGTAAAAAAACAAAAAACAAAAACTAAAACCCGTGTCATGGTTTTGTAACTAAAATTTTTATAACCCGTGTAAAAAAAAGAATATTCTGTAAAATATTTGTAAATTTCTTAATCAATCATGTTTCAAAGTTTTATATCTTCATCCGTTAAAATCAATTTTTACACATGAACCTCCACTGAACGTTGACAAAAGAATCAGTAACTTATCAAAACATGTAGAACTATACAAAAATATCACATTTTGATCAAAACCGCTAATATCACACAATAGTCATATCAAACGTTTCTAATTCCTCGCATCCAAAAAAACATTAGTACACTAACCCTAAATA